>SEOQ01000154.1:0-24623 GCA_004679275.1 Dentipellis fragilis
GATTATAAGTCAGGTGCCGCGGACAATTCTATGCTGAAACATCTTCTCCTTCGTTGCCCCCGTGTTCAGATTGCTCTGAATCCTCTTCCTCGCTATCCTCTCTATCGTCCTCCCATGGATAGTCGACCTTGCTAACTTCCCTAAAGGACTCGACCACGGCTGCATCCAACATGCAATCTTGGGTTTTGGGGGTTTGGAAAAAAGGGGCCCCCNNAAATTTTTTTTCCCCCCCCCGGGGGGGGGGGGAAAAAAAAAATTTTTCCCCCCCCCGGGGGATTGCTTGGGTGACTTCTTCGTCATGGTCTTGGCATCTTTTGATGCGATTTCGGAGGGTGTTATCACCGAGACTGGTGACGTTTCCTCGACCCGTGGCTCGGATATGAAAAAGTTCGGGTCCTAAGAGGATCTTGTCGCTGTTGTCGTTTTCCACCCCCTTTCTATGGTCTGGACGCCTGGACAGACCGTCGGATTTGTTGGAGGTGCCTGGTTTGTGGAAGATTGCCACATCAAAGCGTGTCAGAAAGAGGCTCCAGCGTGCCTGTCGGCGATTAAGTTTTCGTGCTGAGCGGAAGTATTCAAGGTTTTTGTGATCCGTCCAGATTTCAGTCTGATGGGGGTTGCCTTCGAGGTAGTGGCGCCATGTTTCAAGCGAGCGGATGATGGCCAGTGTTACGAACTGCTAAGGGGTTATCTTTTTCCTTTCTCATTACCTATCTACATGCACTGCATGGACAGCCTCCAGTCTATTTATCCAGATCATACCGATGGATCGTCTCCTCGACTGGCGGCAACGGGGGCGGTTTCGCGCTTTCGATCACCCGACCATGCTCATCGACGATAGGCGGTGGCGGCGGACGCAGAGGCACGCGGCGCGGCACCAGGCGGTAGTGCAGCGTTCCCCACGGCTCGTCCACCATGGCGTACACCGTGATCGGCAGCGGCGCGGCGTGCTGGCAGAGCTTGGGCAGCACGGACTGGTCGTAGATCGAGGGTGGGTGGTGCCCCGAGATGCGGATGTCNCTGAACGTGCGCGTTTGGTGCCACATCTTGCACGATGCAGCGATACTGTCGATGGACTCGCCCTCTTCTGGCAGGTCGTAAATCTCGAGCGTGAGGTAGCAGAAGGCAGGATATTCTTCGTCTTCGTCCTCGGGTGCCTCGGCGGTGCGCACGATGAAGATCTGGTTCTGCTGCGGGAGGACGCGGATGCCGCGGATGGTCCATGTTTCCTAGAATAACCTTTCGGTAAATAATTTGTAAAATTGAAGGTGACGGGTTTCATACCACGTCAGAGACTACGTCTTCAGGCAGAGGGTCTAAGTAGAGTTTCCCAACGCCTCCGGAGTCCAAGTTCTTCATGATGACCTCGTTGGTCTTCTTGGCGAGGAACACGTGTGGCTGTCCATTCATCTCGGCCAGGTCGAGGAAATCAATAGGGTCTCTGGTACGAAGCACAGCGAGAGTTTTGAAGGGCGGGTTCTGGGTCATCATGTGGCGGCAGTACTCTTCAGAGCCTGGCGGGTACCGGGGGTCTTCCATGACTTCTAGAGCTTTCAGACTGCAATGCAGAACAGTGACCTCGTGCCTCACGGGCACCGGGAAAGGACCATCATAGTCGCTGCTATACCCTGAAACATGAACCCTATGAGGAGCAGAATCAGAGCTTGTCGATGGTAGGTAAGATAGCTCGAAGCTTACCCAGACATGCGATTTTCCAGTATGGCGGGTTCTCGTCGAACATACGCAACCGTGACGCCCATTTCTCCCTTGTAGTACATGTACTTCACCTGGAGGTGGTACGGCTTGCTCACCGTCGTCATCTTCGCAATGGGATACGCGACTCGGATGCGGTGGTCCATCATGAAGAGCAATATTGCGTATCGGTGCAGCGCGAAGTCGCTCACGGAGGCGACCATGTACTGGCCGCCAGGGAGCATCTTCATGGAAGAGATAGGCCAGAATGCGGGGATCGTCCACCCGCGCTGGATCAGCGGGCCGCCAGAACGCCAGTTGGCTTCGAGGGTGAGGGCGCGTACGACCAGGCGCTCGGTCTCGAAGCTGCTGAGGAATGGCATGGAGTATCGCGTGGTGGGGGGGAGAGGCGGGAGAGGAAAGTGCACTTGTTTCAGGATGCGTTTCCACACCATGGAGTTGTGCGTTAGCTCGTAGAATAGTCGGCACACCTAAGTAAGGTATAAACATTCGTCCCTGGGCCTGATGTCGAGAGGCGGGCCACGTACCTGTCGCAGACGGAGGATGTCCCGGATGGAGAGTTGGGGGAAGATAAGATCCACGAGGATGTCATTCGGAAGAGAGGTCAGTGAGCCTTTCTGAAGGGACGATGCGCGCTTCACGAGGTAATCGTAGTCAAAATGGCGCATGGTGGGCAAGGCGGTTTTTACGTGCTTGAGGGTGGGGGAAGGTTACTGTATGGTATGGCGACGGGCACCGGGTCGGCATCTTCATTTATAGCCCTTCCTGCCCAGTGCGTGCACAGCGCCCTTGTTCTTTGTGAAGCATCGGTTGCTACGCATGGGCTTTTGTCTTTTCTGGGAAAGGAAATTCTTATAGTGAGCCTCCAGGCCTCCCAGGATACCATTACCTGATTGACGCCGCAACACAATACGGATGAAGGCCCCTGCGGTTGAGCAGTGATGGATATTCTAAGGCGGTAAGTGTTGTTCAATTGTGTTGTGAGCAAGTGTCGAGCAGGGAGCATGAGGTCGTTTATTCAGTCGGCAATCCCCGGCTGTCACGGTCTCAGAGTGGTCTCAGGCTGTTCGTGTCGTGCTTCGCGTCCTGCGACGTTGAAGGGAACGTCTATGCAGACAACCCGTTACTCCCTTCATTCCTCTCTTATTGTTCGGCTCATAGTCTCAGACAACCTGTGCACTCTACGATCCTCGCTCTCGTCTTGACGACAACACACCCAACCATGGCTTCCCCAACGGTCTCCGTCTCGCCCACCGTTCAGGCAACTCCACCACCGATTCTTCAGCTCTTACCTCTTCTCTCTCGCACATTCTCTGCCTCTGTGTCTGCCTCATCATACATCGCAAGAAATGCCTCCTCTGCACTGTCTCTTTTCCTCACACCGTTGACCCTCATGTTGCCCGCCGTCCTCTACGTCTTTGCGCCCTTTATTGTCACCTCCCAGATCCTGCTCGATGCATTCGTCGTCATTCCCTATCGCGTCACGGTCTACATTCTCCAGGTCGTCTACCCGCTCTACGTCTTCGTAGGCGTTGCATGCATATGCGGCGCACTTCTGGGTTTCGGAGCCCGTCAGGTCGTGAAGGGGATCGTATGGGTCATTTTGGGAGATGGGGCCATAAAGAGCATTGAGCTTGAGGTGCCGCAACAGCAGAACACACCGTCCCGCGTTGGTACGCGGAGACGCTCGTCCATGAAGGGCAAGAGGAGAAGCGTGAAGGTTGAAGGCAAGCTGTTGTTGTCATAGCTGGAGGTAGCTCGCCCTAATATTGCCGTCTTTTTAGGCTAGCCACTTCAACTCCTGACACTCACTTCTTGTCTCCATTGTTCTTTACTTTCTGGTGCGTCTGATATGACAGGAGTCCATGCCTACCTACTGATGTGCTATTTTGCCAGCCGGCCCTCCATCTGGCTTCGATATCCTGCCCGTGACCGCGAAAGTTGTACTTCGAATAGATGTATCCTTAATGCGTCCTTAATCACCGAGAGTGCGCTGTCCCCCCCAAAAGACATGTGATCGACTAAAACACAAACACATCGATTTCTTGGTCGGGCTGGTTTTCAACACGATGCTGGTCCACGGATTCTGAACATGAGTGCAAGTCGAGACGTCCAGATACTACCGTGAACGCACCTTTATCCCAAGCAATCTCTGCCCGTCGAGAAGATACCCGCAGTACGCCTCGGAATTGGGTATATCAATCGCGGCATACGGTAGTTTTGTCACGACTTCGTGTTGGTACACGCCTATGGGTTCGAAAGTGATGGGTTCGGTTATCAGCTCTGCCGAGGGTGCATCTGGATCTGCTGCACCCGATGTGCCCATGTGCCGAGTGATGTTGAAATCAAGCACTTGCGCTCGGTCGGGCGCACCAATGAGTGTACGGACGGCACGCATGCCATGAGTAGCCCGTTGGATTCTCCTGACAGGCGACCGGTGAGAACAGAACGAGAATGCACGGGAGTACTCACCGGTTGTCGTGGTCAATCCTAAGCTCGCGGTTGAGCGTAAACATTCGACAGCCATCAGGTCCCCATTCATCCCACGGTACGACGATGGGGCGCGTCGCTGCGGGGAGAACAACTGGCGGGTGGCGACCATGTGCAGCAAGAAGGTGGAATACCGTCTGGGCACGGAAGCTTATTTCTGTAGAGCAAATGTAACTGGCTTCGGGCACTTCATCGAGTATAACTTGAAATGTGACCGAGACAATTCTGTCGTCAGGTGGTGCATCCGCAGATGTATGCGAATCTGCGATAGCCGAGCAGGATATGGTCATGGCCTCCAGATAGATATCCCAACCTGATACGTAATCCGGCAGTTGAAGGGTCAGGAGGTGCTTGTAGCCCATGGTCAAGACTTCGATCTGCCCCCTGGGAAACGGGTTTGACAGAAGGAGTACATCGGGCGTCAGAAAGGCGAGGTCGGAAAAGGACGGGAACGTGCCAGTGGTGTCGGGGGACTCTATGTACTGTATCCCTATCAGCTTATGACCGATGGTCGGGCATCGACAGCCTTTCAAAGGACACACCAAAAAGTAATCGCCTGCTTTCCAGTGCCAGCCTCTCAAGTAAGAGTTGTCATCGCCGTAAGGTTCGGGGTCGCATCGCAGGAGGGCCAGAAAGTCTCCACAGATGCGCAGCTGATATGTCCAGTGTTCGTGGCACGTCCTGAATCTGCATTCCACACGAGGCATTTGGGCCAACGGGTGCGCTGCGCCGGTGCGCAAAGAGCGCAGGTGGAGATCGAGGTAGTACCACTCGGTCGGGTCGTCATCCACCCTGTCTGACCGAGTGATGAAGGCAAGGAGATCCTGTGTGGCATCATGCGCGATTTTTGCCGGGGCGTACTTGAGCCCCGTAAGCTCGATGCAAGTACGGGATCCATCTTCTGAGCCTCGCGTCGGAAGTCGGTCTATGACGGCGACGAAGTGGGAGGAGCTGTCGTGCATGGAAAGGAAGATGCCATCGGCGAAAGACCAGGGCATATACGTTCTATAGGTGATGGTGGATTTTTTGACCCATTTCATCGTGTTCCAGCCATGTCGCCGGCCCAGGAGCGTCTCCAGACGTTCTGCCACCACCGAGTGAGTGGGCATGCCTTCAGTCTCAGATACTCCTTCGATGGTCAATTGGATCAGGTATTGCAGTTCGGCGGAGTCCTTGATAACATCGGAGAAGAATTTGCAGACCTGCAAGAAAGAAATTAGTCTACGTGGAACGTCCTGTTCATTGCCATGAACACATGCCAGCGAACACCGCGATATATCTCTGCTGTCAAGAAACCCAAAGATCCTGACAAGAATCTCCACCGGAAGCGATTGAATTGTGTCTGGAAGCATCTTGGTGACACGAGCGAGGGTATCTAAGGTATGGAGCTCTTGTCAACAACCATCCATGGGCAGTGGGTCACTGGCAAGGGTCTGACTGGCAGTCACAGCGATAGTGCGGCAAATGCCGAATTGAAGTGGGCTAATAAAATCCGAGTCGATTGTACTGCATAGTGTAGCACGCGTTCAAAACTTCAAAGTTCCCATATGTATCCAGAAATCATGGGGCAGAGTTCAGCTTGGACCGCCACCCGGGCCACCCGCAGGTACATGTCATTGGACTCTACTTTACGGGGTACGATCGTTGCAAGAAATTTCGTTCAGGCTGCAATATACTCTACATCCCAGGAGGTCCGATACCCACAACCCATTCTTTCCTTACTCCTCGACATCCATAGGTACCTCTCTCACTGGTCTCCTGAACCTCACATCCACGTCATGCACTGGCAACGGAAGACGATTCCCATGCACATCTACACACGCCCTCGTCAGCATTGACCATCACCAACGCGAACAACCAAGAATCCCCACTCACCCTCTCTCGGCGCATGTGCGTACTCAAACACATAAATCTTCTGTGGCTCCGCTGCAGGCACCATACACAGCCGCCCAGACCACTCGTCCCACGCCGACGCAATGACCCCGTCCTCAAACATATACGCTAGCGGCGGGTGCAGCGACCGGATCGGACAGGACCGCCCACGCTGCCGGTACGCCGCATCGATCCAGGCGCGCTCGGCCGCCGCTGCCTCGTGCTGCTCTTTATCGTACGGCCAGTTCTCATCCGCGTCGATGTCGTCCTGCGTGGGTATATCCATGTCGGCGTACGAGAAGAAGCTCACGGGAACCGGGTGCACGGAACGGTCGTCCATCATCGTGCCCATGAGCAGGCAGCGTGTCGCACCAGGGAATATGTGCAGGGCCCGATCTTGCTCTCCGCTGAATTGGATTGGTCTGTAGTCGAAGCCATCGCTGGTGAGGCTATATCGTTGGATCGTCTCTCCGACCGGCGGGGGTGGCGAAGGGAGAGGCGGCCACGCGCCTTCAACAGGCTCGCCATTCTCATCGACAGGGATCGGTGGGGGCGGAGGTGGGTGCAGAGGCATGCGCCTGGGTTTCAGTCGCAAGTGCAGCAGCTGCCAAGGATCCTCATGGATGCAGTAAATCGATATCGTGGGCATCTCGATGTGCTGGCTTAGCTTGCGCAGGAGGGACGGGTGGTAGTATGTTTTGGGAGAGATATACTCTGAGATGCAGACAGAGCGCATTGCGCTCGGTGTAGGCATTTCAATGTACTGCGGGAAGTCGTTCGAAGTCGTGCCATCGACGGGGAGGTCGTAAATTTCCAACGTGAAGTGTTGTTTGACAGGTTGGTCCTCATTAGCGGGGCCTTGGTCTGCGAGGTCTTGATCAATGAGATCTTCATCTTCGAGGTCCTCACCGAGGTCGTCATGATTAGGATCGTCTTCTGCGAACTCCTGCAAATTCAGAAAGTCTTGATCGGCAGGGAGATTGGCGAAGGTGTCAAAATTTTGAGCTGTGGGCTGCTCCAAGCCAGCGAGGTACAACTCGGCAGGCGACGGCTCAACTCTGGTCGTGGTGCGGACGACTATAATTTGATGCTGGTCGCTGAGGACGCGCATTGCGTGGATGGTCGTTGCAGCCTATGCGTCGAGTTAATAGGCTAAACAGGGCGGTAGCAGCGATGACATACTCTTGCAGGTGGGGCAATCACGGTCAAAGGGGGCATATGGATCCTCGACACGAGTCGCGTTGTGAGATTCTTCTGCACGATCTCCTGATTTCTCTTCCCGAAAAACACATATGGGTCGCCATTCATTTCGGCCAAATCTAAAAAGTCGACCGACGTGTTTGTGCTGAGCGAAGTCACATGGCGGAAGGGCGGATCCAGCGTTCGGACGTGCTCCCTGTATTCCGAGCTCCCTGGAGCATGAACAGGGTCTTCTAGAATGCTGATGGCTTTGAGGTTGATGTGCTCGACAACGACTTCATATCGGACTGGAACTGGATAGTCGATGTCATGGGCTTCTGAAAATTCAGAGACATTCACACTGTGAAAGACGTTAAAAAGGTCAACCAAGCATGAAACGGTGCCAAATAGATTGCTCACTTCGCCATCCGATCCGCCTTATACGCAGGCTCACGTCTCACGTATGCGACCATGATACCCATCTCGCCCTTGTAATTCATGTACTTGGCCTGAATGTGGTATGCCTTCGACTGCGTCGCTACCTTCGCGATGGGATATCCATTATACACACGGTGGTCCATCATGAACAACACCAGTGCATATCTGTTCTCTTCGAAGTCCCGGACCGATGCGAACATATGATGGCCGCCCGGTACCATCTTCATGGAGAGTACTTCGTGATATGCCTCCACAGGGTTGTGCTCAAAGCATTCCAACGTGGGCTTCCTTCCACACCAGTTGGCGTCCAAGTTAAGTCCGCGGACTATGAGACGTTCGGTCTCGAAACTGCTGAGAGACGCATATGAATATCGTTCGGTCGGAGGAAGTGGGGGTAATGGGAAGTGGACGGATCGAAGTATGTTCTTCCATAGGATGGGTGTATGCGTGAGCTCGTACAGCACTTTCGATACCTAGGGCCAGATGTAGTGTGAATAGGCTGTTTGATATAGAGGAGTATAAGGACGTACCTGCCGCACGCGTATGATATCTCGGATCGAAAGGTGCGGAAATATCCCGTCTACCCATACATCATTTGGGAGCATCGTGTACAGCTCCCGCCGACGTGCTCGAGCGAGCAGGCGCTGCAGGAAGTACTCGTTTGAATGACTAGGGCCGTTCCGTTCGTTGGACGAGTTTCGTCGCCACGGGAGCATGGTTCGGCAGCTGGACGCAGTGTCGGCGGTGCACACATTTAAGCTGCTCTTAATGAGCCTTGCCTTGGTTACCTTGTACCATGTCTTTAGACCAGAATGGCACAATGCTGGTGCCCTTGTTCTCGCCAATCTGGGCTCAGCAGTACCGGATAGGAAGGTGTTGTGTTGCTGCTGGATTACCTCTGCCGGGGAAGAAGTGTGCGACGATCTTTGCTCTCACCACATGTGCAACAGAGCAGAGTTGTGGCAACCGCCTGGAGAATTCATAGCAACAAGACAGAGGAGTTCACATTCTAGAGAAGGAGATAGTAAGTGTTGCGGTGTGCTGGCCCGGGGACCGGGGTGATCGTTAGGCGAGCTCCGGAACAGGACCCTTGACACCCCTGAATCACGTTGCTTTTCAATTTGTTCAGAAAACAAGCGCTTGTTTTCATCGAAACTGAAAGCGGCGCTCAGCGCTCAGCGCTCAGCCTTCAAGCTGTTTGTGCATGCTACTTACTCTGCTTTTTCCATGAGCAGTGCCAACAGCCCAAAGGCTATCAGCTTAAGAGTCCAAGTAGAGCCATCGGGTCCCTCAGGTATATCAGCACAAGCGCATCGGAATTTACCCAGTGCGAAACAGCAGGAACCAACTCGTCCACTGGCAAAGTCAAAGCTAGTCATACTATGTTTCCGACGGACCCTTTTCTCTCCCACTGACTTGGAGGTATATGTCAACGGTCAAGGCTGGAAACAGGACCATTCTAACAACACATACATCCGTATCACTCCGAGGCTGCGGTCGTATTCTGTTCAACGGACCGGTATTCCTACCACGAGGCGCCAATGTCAAGTATACAAGTCTCCTCGTTTCGCTATCTGGGATCCGCGACCAGACACAGTTAAAAGTCATCACAAGCACATGCTTTCCATGGTCAGTTCTAGAAAGGCTTTTCGGCTTCGCCGGTATGCAGTCAAGAGAACGTAACGAAACTGTACGTGGTGCTGCGGATAAGGTGTGTGTTCTTCTCGGAGGAAAGCTGCTCTGGTTGAGACTTACCTGGATTGTGCTTTGCGCAGTACATCAGCGCCTATCGATGTCTTTAAATGTGGATTCCAAGCTGCGTACTTTCGCGTTGCCCAAGGTTATCTGCAGTCTGTCGCACCCATCTACTACACTCCAGCTAAATCATGTCCGCGAGATCCATGACACCACCCCGTTTTGGATTCCTGAACCTCGAGGATGACGACGCTTCATCGACCACTGACATGGTATTTAATCCCGTCCAGTCTGCGCTCTCCAAGCTGATTTCCATGCTGCGGTCTTGCTCGCGATCTATCCTAGACTCTCAGGCGTCGACGACACCCGAAGTATTACAACAACCTTGACAAACTTTCTATATTCTTGGTGTGTATTCCCGTCATGAAAGCGTCCTATCTACTGACCCGTTTTAGGTGTCCGGATGCCTATTCCAAGTACAGCGATCCCTATTGACGAGGGAGTCTACCGTCTTCGAGGGCATGTTTGCTTGCCCCCCGCCTCGAGGTCAAGAGGAGGGTGACTCAGACTCCGCGCCGATTATCATCCCGGATGTTTCGCAGGCCGAATTCGAAGCTCTACTCGAATTTCTGTATGAGGGGTACGTAGCTGGTCGAATCTTTATGGAGGACTTGGCTGAGCTTGAACTTATGTGGAATCTGTCGTCATTTTACTTAGCATGCACGACACCTATTCCGAAAACATGACATTGGAAAAAGCGATAAATCTCCTCTCCGTGTCAACGCGGTTTGAATGTGACAACATCAAGCGGCGCGCTCTCGAGGAAATTACATCTCGACACGAAGAGATGGAACCTTTCGACGCCATCGAGCTTGGCCTCAGGTTCCATAGATGCGAATGGGTAGCACGGGCGTTCATTCCCCTGGCGGAGCGGTCGACCCCTCTGGCTCTATCGGAGGTATCTCGGTTACCTCTCGACATCGCGACACTCCTATGGCACGTCAGAGAACACAAGCAACTGCAAATACTAGAACAGGATATCCGTCCCTCGCCTCCGTCACCCTGGGGTACTCCCGTACCGAGAGAAGACTCGCCACCGATATCGGAATACGATGATATTTTCATCCAACTTAAGCTTACAGACTGGTTGTCAACCAAGTTCGAGAGTTGAATGGTTTTATACAACATAAAGTGAGCCATTTATTTTGACATTCATGCAATACCTAATGACTGCAGTCCTGTGTATTCAGAGATTTCAGAAATGACATTTGAGAACTGCGATATAGTATTGTGAATCCGGGAGGTCAGCGTCGGGATGGACTGGGTAATTCTGTCCATATCTTTTCGTGATGCATTGGCAACACAGTTTGAACACCACCATAAGCTGTTTCTATGCGTCGGCAGCCGATGTCTTATCGTTTCTATCTGAATTCTTTTGTCAGTCTCATCCTTCCAATCACATGAACATGATTTGACAGGACTCACTATCCGACGCATGCGCGCACTCAAATGCGTATACTTTCTGCGGATCGGCACGCGAAACGGCGCACACCCGCCCAGACCATTCGTCCCAAGCAATCGTCACCAAACCCTTCTCAAATGATTCCCTAAGGTTGTCACCCACATCAAGTAGTGCAATCGGACGATCGCGCACCCCATAGACAGCATCTACCCATGCTCGTTGAGCTTCGATAACCTTGCGGCGTTCTTTGTCGAAGCGCCAACGCAGGTGGCCCCCTTCCTCGACATTCTGGTCTGGCCATGCATTCGTGAATGAATAAAGCTTGACGGCACTCGCCTCAGTGGTGGGATCATCGTATGCAGTGCCCACTAATAGTGCCCGAGTCGCGCCGGGGAGGATGCGGATTCTCTGGTCCTGAAGGAGACTACATGCCTGCTCATGCACTTTGGCTAAGGAGATGTCAAAGATGTGCTTCGTTTCTTCTACGGAGAGTGGCCATCGATGTCCATGTCTGGGTCGCACACTGGGGTTGGATTCGGCATCCCAGTCAATAGGACAGTCAGGCCTGATTCTAGGGATGCGCAGGGAGTTGATTCGACAGTGTACGATGCGATGTTGCCCTTCAACCACAGCGTATACTGTGAGGGGCGGCGGCGCGGTATGCTGGTAAAGGGGAGACAGCACAGATCCATCGTAACTTGAGGGCGTATTGTAACCCGAAATCCCAACATCGCCGAAGGTGCCATCCTTGACCTCGTGTAACCTTATACTGGTGGGTTCCACAAATGGTGTCGACTGCATGGGTGATGGGCCTTTGTCGGGTAAGACGTACATCTCCATGGAAAGAAGACCTCCAGACGTGCGGTCCCATCTGGCTGTGCGGACGACCAGGATTTCGTGCTGGGCGGGAAGGACTCGTATGGCTCGCAGGGCGTATGGTTGATAGTCATAACGTCGGAGGTTCATAGAAAGCTTTGAGGTGCGCCGCGTCACCAAGTCCTTCTGGATAATTTCGCAGTCACCTTTGGCAAAGAAGAGTTGCGCATTTCCGTCGATTTCGGCCATATCCAAGACGCCAAGAGGCTGCGGTGAGTGGAGGACTGCAATGCGCCGGAAGGGCGGCGGCATGGTCTTGACAAGTTCAGCGCGTTCGACAGATCCAGAACCAGAGGTGGTGTCCTCAGCGTGCAAAAACTTCAAACTCGAGTGCAAGACGACTACTTCATGCCGCACAGGAAAGGGCCAGACAGTCTTCGTCTCGTCGAAACCCTCGGAGATGATGGCATTGAGCCTGGAGCAGTGATGAGAGCGTATACAAGAAAAGAGGGATGGTGATACCTACAAAGCCACGCGACGCTCCTTGTACATAGCTTCACATCGAACATAAGCAATCATAATACCCATTTCGCCCTTGTGGGGCATATACTTTGCCTCGATGTGATACGGTTTGGTCTCGACAGACCAATTGGCTATGCGGCGTGCATTGAAGATTTCGTGGCCCATGACGAACAACATCAAGGCGTAGCTTTTCTCCTTGGCATCGTGCACCAATGCGATCATGTACTGGCCGCCCGGTAGCAGCTTCATGGAAAGCACCTCGTGGTGTGCGTCGATGGCGTGGACTGAACCCTTCGATATAATGGGCTTTTCACTCCTCCAATTTGCGTCCAACGTCAGTGAGCATACTATGAGGCGCTCGATTTCGATGCTGCCAAGATTCGCAAAGGAGTAAGGGCCAATCGGAGGGAGTGGGGGCAAAGCAAACTTGACGCTTCGTAGGATTTGTTTCCATAACCTGGGTGTACGTGTCAACTCAGAAAATAGCTTGCAGACCTAGACATCAGTGATCAGCGGCGATTTTCATTAGTGCATGCAGAGGTCCACGGACGTACTTGTCGCAGGCGGAGGATATCCCGAAGTGATAAGCATAGGAATACCCTATCGATCAATAAATCGTCGGGAAGCCCTGTAACTGTTCGGGAGAAAGCACGTCGAACGAGGTGATCTGTGTTAGGTGAAGTACTCATGGACGAGAGTCACGGTACGACAGATGCTTCGGAGGGCTCCTAGTCGCGAAGGGTTCAGATTGAAAGGACGCATTATATGCCCGACTAGCTACGTCTTCATTACCTTGTTCGAGATAGGAAGGTGTTGTACTCCGAAGTCACCTTTCCAAGTTGAGGACAAAGGGCGAACTTTCGGAAGGGAGCGCTGTAATCACTTGCCGCCACGTACACTTCGTGTCGTGCATGCTTTCAAAGTAGAAGGACATTCAAGAAGTTTGGGCGTCGTTTGAGTCCTCCGCAAGTAGTTGTTGTGGTCATGAGAGAGACGGACCCGGTGACCGTGACCCCTCCCTGAGCCAACTGGAACGCCGCTTCCCCGGCCCGAAAACCATTGCTCGTCCCCCGAACACTTGGATAAATATATTTTTGCAGAAGCTCTAAATCGCGCGTCTTCAGCTGCTTAGACCCGCAGCTTTCGTCCTACCGCTTACCTTCCATGAAATTACTTCGGAATTAACTACAGAAATACGATAGCACGCGAGCATCTACAATTTAAACCCGCCCGCTAATCCCATCACGTCCGCAGGATCATACACTTGCTTGATCCTCTTCAACCTCTTTACATTTCCCCCGTACATAGTTGCCAACGGGGGCGCCATATAGAGCATAATTGGTGTAAACCGCCGCATCTGTCGAATCTTGTCCATCTTGCGCCGCAACGCTGGCCAGCTGTGCCGCACTTTGCACGAGCGCGTCGTGAAAGCGCTCTTGGACTGCTGGAGAGCTGTCGTTCCACCCAAACATCATATTGATTGGTGATAGGCCAGCTAAGCGTTCCGGAGGATATGCAGAGTGTTGTCCGTGAGAGAAGATGGACGGAAGGAAGGTTTCGGGGACGATATTGAGGCCGGAGGCGGAGTAGGGCGTCAGCGCGTCGCCCCAAAACTGCACGTTGAGCGTCAGATATTTAGTTATACGAGCAGCACGAAGCGAGAGTAGCCCACCTTCGTTTCATTGACGATAGCCTGCAGGAGGGGTTTGGTGACTCTCTTCACCTGGGGTCCATTGAAGAGCACGCTGCTCCAGAGTACAATGTAAGCCATTTTTCACATCATCATCAGTTGAGTCTTTACTTTGGTGCGCCAGGATCACTGGAAGTAGCATGCGCCATCGAGAGGAATGATCTCGTAGATAGTGATTGGGTTGCTCCCGGAATTGACAAGAATCCATCAAAAAGACCCGGGGGCGGCATCGGGGCGTCGTAGAAGATGATGATCGTAAGCACCACCTACAAAAATTCCAACTCCTCAGTATATTGGAAAAAAATGGACGCATGCTCTCATACCTGGCCAGCGTAATATGTGAAAGCTGATTCAATGGCTGCTTTCGGGTCAGTCACGTTCGCGCTAAATTGCGCAATCCCGTCGTTAGCAGCGTCAAGGCTGTCGGGAAGGACGAATATGGTCCCGCCCTAGAGGAAATGTCAGTTCAGAGCCCTATTGAGAATGGGTATGACGTACCCAGACTTCAGTTTGAGGATACGCCTTCATCGTAAACTTCGTAACAACTCCCTGAATTGCATCGCTGATTTAAATGCGAGGAGAACACTGGAACGGAAACAATGACAAAGTTATCGAAGCCGCCCTAACCACGAATATGCTGTTAGCAAACGGTGCCAAGGTGAGGGTAGCCACGGACTTACTTTCAGCCCCCAGAACAGGTCTTCGTCTTTTGATGTCACTGTAGTCACCTTCCCGTTGGGTAACACAAGCTCGTACGCCACGACATTATCGATCGATAGGCCATACTGATTCGTGTTGTATGACATTCCTCTATAGTAGAATCAGTTAGTGTGCGATTGGCATATGAAGGCGAACTCACCTCCACCGAGTATGAGTCCAGCGACTCCGACAGTAGCGACCCGCCCGCCGACCACGTTGACACTGTGTGGTTCCAAGGCGGCATACACATCACCCCATACAAGGCCGGACCCGATTTCTACAGTTTGCGAGGAGGCATCATACACGACGTTGGAGAAACGAGTCATGGAAATTTGTACGCCATTCGTCGACGAGAATCCGGGGTTCGTTGTATGACCACCTCCTTTTATCTTTTCAAATGCTTAGGGAGGCCGTAGCCACGCGAAAGAGTAAAATAGAACGTACGGCGAAGGGCGCACGAGACTTCCCAAGAACGCGAAGCTTGAATTTTTCTGAGACGCAGGAATCCGTCGCATCAAGGAGTGAAACCTTACTATGTGGCTTACGTCCGCGGCGCTTCCAGGCTCCACGGAGCAAACAGCGCTGTGAGAGCTGAGGTTTGACCAATGAGAGACATCAAAACCGTAGTTCGACGAGCCTAGTAGTAGCCCTGATCCTCAGTATAGAATTCGACAGTATTCAAGAGTACTTACCAGGGTAATAAACACTAGACGAAGAAGAAATCTCTTTGGCAATGGAGTGGCAGACTGTCAAGATACTGCTAGCGCCATGAGCAGGTGACGGTGCAAAGGAAGCGGCAAGGAATAGAAGCGCCGCGGTCAGCTTTTGTGCAACCATGCTCAAATGTAGCACGGATGGAGAGGTTAGACGACCCGACTTTATAGCTCATGAGTCTCCTGCTCTCGGTACCCAATGTGAGTCATGACCATATTCCGCAGTACCGTATAGTAGTACCACGATCGCAAGCGTTGCAACAAACATGTAACAGATGCAGCGTTTCATCGCTTTGGAAATCGCCAAGATCGCGGTCATGAGCAGCCGCCATGCAGGAACATTACGGACTGTCGAGACCGGCCAGAGACAGCCCAGTTCTGCAGCTGCGAATGCATGCAGAGCGTCTGGAGAGAGGTAGATATTAGCGTTGGCAGGCGGTGGTAAGGATAATCTCTCGGAGATCGTGACTGGTACTTCTTGCCTTGTTTCCAGGTAAAGCCCTCCCGTTGGAAGGAAGGAGGATGCCGTATCACTGTTAGTGATAGGAAAACAAGTGGTCTATGTAGGTAGCGGCTAGAAGCCAGAGAAAGTATTGCTTCAGAGCGCCTATGTGATTTGTCTAGGGCAGGCCCTCGGACCTGTCCATCGGGACCGAACTTGAAGCTTGAAGGTCAATATCCGGGCCTTCTCCTCAGTTGCAGCCTCGAAGTTGACGCCAATTAGTGCTTCAGAGCTGCTCATTTTCCTTCTTGACTTCTGTCCTATTTTATTAGTTTGCCGTGTCTAATCAAGAAGTCCGTCGCCCGAGCCAGCTATGTATATAGAGGGCTCGCTCCCGCCGTACTCCAAGCTTCCAAGTCACTACTGCTACTTCAATCGATAGGTATCCAACAACCCCCCTAGACAACATCCAGAAGCCAACCTACAACCCAGCACAAAACAACAAACACATAAGTATTACCATATAAACACAGTACGATATCGATACACGACGGGCATAACAAACGAGGGGACGGGAAGGCCGGCGAGACTGCACACTCCAAGCAAAGCAAAAACAAAAGCAAACGCGAAATCTCAAAGCGAGACAAAAAAAAAGAGTCCATGAGTGAGAATCATCACCGGCCCCCCTGCAGGTCTTCAAAATAACTAGGCGGCGGTTCCAGCCGCTCCGCCCGTATCTGCTGCATCTCGCGCCTAAGAACCTCGACCTCCGTCCTCAGCGCGCTCGCCGCGTCCTCCTGCGTCAGCTGCGAGCCCACCACCGACGGACGCTCGGACCTGACGCCCGAGCTGGAGCCCGAACCCGAGCCTGAGCCTGAGCCTGCTCTGGCGATAGAGGCAGCGGCCACCCCGAGCGACGACACGTGCGAGACATTCGAGTTCGACGGCGAATGCGAGCCCATCGTGGACTGCACGAGCGAGGGTCCTGCTTGGAACGGGTCCGTGAAGCGGGGACGGCCAGCAGCGGCCGCAGCGAGGTTCATCGCACGCAAGCGCGCAAGTTCCTTCGACGACGGCGGTACGTATACACTGGGGCTGGGCGCTTCGTAATCAAACGTCCAGTCTGCAGACGCACGGTTAACCGGCGGTGCGTTAACGTCCGCGCGGAGCCGCGCGAGTTCTTTTGCACTGAGGTTCGTGAACGCAGGCTCAGGCGCAGCGGGGAGCGGGAAGGTGTTGATCGTCTCGGTATTGTGGCTACTATAGCTGCTGTCGGACGGCGGGACGACGACTGAGGCGGATGCAGACATGCCCATGCTCGACGCAGAGCGCCAGGTACCGAGGTCGGGCGTCGCACGGTACTCGGATGTGTCGCGGCCGTCGAAGGGCTCGAGGAGGTTCCCGGAACCGCCGCGCTCAATTTTGTCCAGCTTGCTAGGTCCTTGGAGTCCGCGACGACGGCGCCAGAAAAAGAAGCCACCGGCAACGATGAGTCCGAGCAAAATGAGCCCGCCGACGACACCACCGGCGATAGCACCTGCGTTGGCCTTCTTCTGCGAGACGGCACCATGGTCGGCGGCGGCGACAGTGATCTGTACCGCTGGCACACTGCGCCCAACGGAAGCAATAACAATCAGCCGCGCGTCCGATACGGAGGAACGAAAAGAAGCGTACTTGAGAGCTAGAGGCGCAAACACGGCACCTTGAGCAGGGCTGACAGTGGCGACGATCAACGGCTGAAACAACAGTAGGTAGACAGATATAACTCCGACGTACCTCGCTCCGCCGGATGTCGTATTGCCAGCAAACGCATCGTACTCAGTGGGGAAAACGCCCGACGCCGACGTCAGGTTGAGTGATGCACGGGCGCGGACCTTGGATATGATGCTGTTGCGCACTCCCGTATCGTTTATCGCCGCCGCGGCGAACAGGTTGTACGCTGCGGAATCGTTAGAGATAAGCGTGACCAAAAAAAGTGAAGGGCATACTAGACTTGGCATGGGAGATATCAGAGCTATCCGTGGGGATACCGTATTGGTTCCTCGCATTGCTCAGTTGGGAGCTGTAGAACGTGCTCTGCGCCTCGTACACCTGAAACGCAGATACGAACATCTTCTCAATCCATGACAGTACTGTGACCAAGGAGACAGACGTACCGACTGATCAACAAGATTCGTACCGAGCCACTTGTCTGCGAACAAGTTGTACGCAATCGTCGAAGTGTCCTGGTTACCGTACGTCGCAAGCAGATGCGTCTTATCCGACGACAGCGCCTGCGCCTGCCACTGCTGCACCAGTTGCGTGGCATTGGTCTGCTCCACATCAGCCTGCGCGCTCCCCCGGACAAACATCAACGGACGCACCGAATACTGCTGTGCGTCAGAAAACTGCCCCAGAGCAGAACTCAGGTCCGACATGGCCTTGATAGCGATGATGCCCTTGATAGCAAGATTCGTCTGGTTGGTCGTATACTGCGTGTCAGGAGAAGCTCTGCGTGCAACGCGTGGGGTCAGCCAATGACAGATGCGTATGGGCGGTGTGGGTACGTACTGATTCCGCGGGTGCAGTGTATTGACAACAAGATAGTCCGTCCAATTCTTGAGCAGGCCGTACTACGTTCGGAACGGTCATCACTACGCAGACAGGATGTGAGAAATCGAGAATTGAAACTTACGTATCGGTTTGCGAGGCTGCCATCGCCGGTCGTGCGCGCATAGGCGTAAGTCATGATCAACATATTGGCCGATTCTGAAACCCTTTGTCAGACGGCGGAAGAAAGAAACAGAGAAGACGTTAGGGCTCACGCTCAATACCCTCCTCATGGACGCTCGTGCTCGCTATCGCCACGGGGTACGAAGAACCTGTCATTCTCGTGATGAGAAACGTGACATTTATCAGATGTAACTGAATACGCACCGACATCCTGAGCGGCAAAAGCATTCGTATACTTGGACGAGTTCTGGAAACGGAGCAAGGGTTCGAGGAGCGGACCACCCAGCTTAGGGTCGATGTACATGAACAGCGGGAATGCAGAGTAGAGCGTCTCCACCGCGTTGACACGGCTGCATCGTGAATTAGCAATAACACACGGTCGATAAAACATGCACACAAACTTCATGTTGACATCACCGATGTTCTTCATGAACATCATCACATCGGACGTGTTCCACGAGCCATCAGAGCCCTTGGCGATCGTCAGTTCTGTCGCACCATACACTTGCCGGGCAGCCAGCGAGACTATATCTGCATAGTCGCTCGACATTGCTCCCGCATCGCCGAGAATCTTCGCGTCAAGCTTGTCCGCGCGTGCCTTAGCTGGACCGAAGTCGTTCAAGAACTCGTTGACCTGCAAGACATGTTAGATAGTCGATGACCAAACGGAAGATGGGACATACAACAGTGCCCACGTCGGTGAAGTTCGCGTTGTAGTACAGACTGCGGGACTGCGTCGCGCCATCAAGATCAGCGTAGCTGAGCGCGGGGTCGCGAGTGTAGCCGATAGCCCACACGACCGGGTTGTTACCTGTCGTAGAGATATCGCCCAGGTCAACTGACACCGCGTACACCGGGAAGTTGCTGCGGTCAATTAGCATACTGGAATGGCAGATACACATGGGAGTCGTACTCTGCAATCCCGCGGAAATCGGAATCCTCGCCCAGATCGAGCTTTCCATTGTTGTGAAACTGGTCGCGGCAGTCCTTGTCAGATCCGACTTTATAAGTCACCAGCGAGCTCTGCGGGAACGTAAGCATAGGTATATGCGGTGTACAGAGCTGCTGTGCGTACCAGCCTCATGCCGAAGAAGGTCGTGCCCCATTCGGCTTGCTGTTTAGTTTCGTCGAGCTGGGTCTGGGTTCCCAGCGTTGTTTTATGGTACACGCTGTTCGAGTCGGCCACAGTCTGCCATTGCACTCTTTCGCTGCGGTTTCCGGAGGACCACTCTATTGGTGCACAAGGATCCTAATGAGCTACAGTGTTCAGTAGGTTACGAGTATACGATGGTACGCACCGGCGCTGATGTCGGAGTATACTTGGACGCTATGTTGGTTACCGTCCACAGAGGCCGCCTCGACGTACAAGTACGAGAATGGGATGGACTGTCGGACCCAGTCGCCGGGCTATATGCGCACGTTAGCACAATGGGTACACGCGAGAGCATAAACCCACCTCGATTGGGCTGAAGAATGTTACATTGACAATCATAGGGCCCGCCGCAAGACTCCAGATGGTGCGGGTGGGGGTGATCGTCATCGCAGAGATATTCATAATGAGTTCATTGTCGGGAAAAGCGCCCAGGAAGGAGTATGTCGTTCCGTCCACGCGAATGTAGCCCTGCCATCCAAGAATTTGCGCCTAGCCCGTCTACCATGTCAGTATGCATCAAGGAGACGATGATTAGCCTGCGCACCGAAGACGGATCCTGCCATGTCGTAGGCCAGTTATTCGGCGGATGAGAGCCGTTCGTCATGGCCTCCCAGGAGCTCAGGTACGGAGATCGCACTGCGAGGGGCACCGATGCCGGCCACAGACCTTGCTGTGCGCGACATGGTGCAGAAAAAATAGAGAGAAAAAGGAGGAGGAAAGGAACTACCAGAGTATGGTACAAGAAAGCGAAGCATCGGAGCATGGTGAAGGGAAAAAAGCTAGGGCGCACCAGGCATGAAGTGGAAAGGGGGATCGACAGCACAAGCAAAGTGCAGATGCTGGAGAAGAGCCGCTAGCGCGCACAGGGGGGGTCATAGTAATATCGCTCTGATGACACGGTCGGTGGCACGGCACGATGCGCAGACAGCTCCCACAGATGCTGTTCGGGCTCTGGCGCTCCAGGTGCAAGGATCACGGATGTATGATATTGACAGATCGCTCTTGCAAAACACGTACTTGATGGCCTACAGCCGACGCTCTCCCATCTCCCCCGCCGCCCTGAAGATGCACGTTGCCGCCCATATATCTTCATGCAGAAGGCACATCCGCCGGCTTGATGCCATCGCTAGACCTCACCAGGCGTGCTAGAGGCTGGTGTGGGCGCGCTGGCTCGGCATGGAGGATCGTCCGTGCCGCTGTCATTGGTATCCAGCGATTGTAGCCATGCTGTGACGTTCGACAGGTGCCTTGGGAGACTGAATAGCATAGAGAGTGAAAGCTGGTTGCATGAGGTTGCGTGGCATCACGAAACTGATCAACAAGGCGCAAAGTCGGCAAAGCGAGGTCTCAAAGTTGTCTCAACGACTCGATCGGGCTGCAAACAATCAATCCCAAAGCCCGGCCCGCCCGGCCCCTGCTGATGCTTCTGCTTCCGTCGGCAAACTATCGCCTCAATTATCCTCGTCATGGGCATATACACTCGCATGAATTCAGAAACGCCATGCTGCTACATAATTACATTTCCAGGAAACATCAAATCCAAGGGTCCATGCCATCATCATCCGCTGATCTACGGGCAGAAGGTGACCGTATAGTCCGCTTGGTTGGGGCACTTCCACAGCGCCGTCCCACTCGACTCGTCATAAGCGTACACGTACGAGTTCGGGCACCCGCTCTCTGCAAAATGCGAAACACATACTTTCAATGCCATTTTCTGCGCGACAATCGAACAGACGTACTGAAGTATGAGTAGTACTGCACGCCGGAAGACGGGCAAGTCGCCGACGTGTTGTGCGACCCGGTGCAGCAGTTCGGAGAGTTGTCTAGGGCGGATTTAATGATCGATGAGCAAATGCCATCTTCAAGATGCCGCGCAGAAATGATGACGTACTAGGATCAGGCGCAAGCCCTGCCTCGCATGCGCTCTGGCATCCCAGGATCGTGCCAGAAGAATCCTTCGGACCAACAAGCTGCGCGGGGCCTGGACGAATAATACCGATTATAGTAGTACGAGTATTAGGATTGGAAGAGAAGCAAAGAGTGAGCAAGAATGCGTTGTCATGCGAACAAGTGAAACACGTACAGTTGGGATTCAGGTCGGCCGGGCAGTCCGCGGTCGGGCATCCCGTAGTCGGACTGATCCTCACCGGAATATTGTACCCATCAACGACCGACACTGCACGGTTGCACCGATGGTCAGCTAAGGAAACAAGCCAGCGGTATTGATATTGTACCGACCATCGTAGTTGTCTGGAGCGCTGCTGTTGGGGCTCAGAGTGAACTCAGCCAACGTGGCAGGCGGGACACCCTGCGGAATCAGATGCATTCGTCAGTTACTGTAGACTTCGATTCTGCAAGGAACGCAATGAACACGTACCGTCCCATCGTGCGGGTCGCAGACAAGTCCGCCGTTGCAGCCTCCGGAAACACAGGACGTCGGACCTGAGTTGCTGCCGAAATTGCAGTCACGCCGGCCCTGGCAAGTTAACCGGGCGAGCAAGCGCGCAGGACACGGCTCAAGTCAGCTTCTATATATCGCCGCAGTAGATAGAAAGACCGGCGTACCCAGATGCGACCAGACTTCCAGTTGTTAGGGACCGAGAAGGACACTGAGCTGTGAGAGGCGGCTTCCCAGCTGTGAAGCAAGGAGCGAAACAATGAGTCGATGCTATCTGGAAAGGCAAACATATTTGACTTACCCATTGGGATGGTCGGGCGTGGCGGTGCCGACGGTAAGGTCGGTGAAGATCTAGGAACGTCAACACAAGGACATCAGCACATTGACATGTCGAATAGTGTTACGTCCGAAGACGACACTCACAGCAGGCCTAGCGAAATAATGTCAGTCAGGTATATAGTCAACATGACAGGGAAAGGAAGAGGGCATACCAGACCGTGTAGGGGCAGTTGTTGTTGACGGTGAATGAACGGGCAAGTGCGCCGGTGCCCGATACGCCAAGGACAGCCAGGATGGTGGTGAAATGCATATTACTGGAGAGAATTTCGCAGTGATGAAAGGCGCAGTGAAGTAGTTAGTAGAGCTGAAGACTGCAGAACCACCGTAGCGCGGCGCGCATATTTATACGCATTCAGACGAGCCTTGGGAAAGCTGACGACCACCGGCGCGCTCGTAGCACAGCGCACATGCTAACCAGCTTACCTGTTATGGAGGAGCGGGGAAGAGGTGCGAGATTCGGGACACCAGGCTTGCAGCCCGACCACGGATCGTTTCACCTTCGCTCCAAGCGCTCCAACAATAAAGAAGGTGGAGGCCTGCTCTGAGCACAACGTGAAACACACAACTATGCAATGCGCTGCTTCGGCCTGTCATAGGATCTTCGAGGTTAGCTCAGAGTTGGTGTCGGTGAGCGCGGGCTGTGCATCGTCGGTGTTTTAGCTATTTGAAAAGACTCGGGGCGGATACACATGATTGAATAAAGGCGCCTGGGGTGTACCCCAGCCGAAGAGCTAGTCCATCATAGACGTCAAAGGAAGATGCGGCCGGGAGTGAGGCGGACGCCCGAGGCTCGTCGAAGGCGGTCAGAGCGCTCACGCACTGTATTGTCCCAAATAGAGTGCAACAGGGATGTGGAGTATGCGAGACGCTGTAGAAGCTGCGGAATGTCGACAGCAATTAGCGGAATAAGCACGATGCTGCGAACTTGTAGTCAACTAACCAATAAATTTCCATATCATCCCGACTTCTGATTAATCCCGCAATTCGGAGAAACTGCATCGGATGGCTCTTTCGGATTTTTGATTTCGATTTTCAGTGATTTTTGCTTGCGTTTTTCTTCTCGTTCCTTCGCTTTCGTCGTCGGAAATCTATATGCTACAGAATCACTCGCCTTGACAAGGTAGACAGTTCCTGCTCCCCGTCATATTGTCATCTTGCTGTCGTCGAACCATGGAAGATTCGGCATTATCGCCGGCCAATGCGAAGCGCTCAATAAACGAAGACCTGTACAAGTCCCCAAGTCGATCCCATGGACAATCCTCTTTAGGGTACTGTGGATGACATTACGAATGGGGGCTCTGCATGACCCACATAGTAGTTTCCTTGGGCATGAAGATCCTTCGGACCTCCAGAGTCATAAGAGTGGGTGAGCGAAGAATCCGGAGCATCGACAAGCTTGCTTCTGGAGCCCAATTTAGTGGTCGTGATCAAGCGACCGAACTTCGCGCTGCCTGCGAGTGCCGTTCTACTCACCCGAGGTAAAAGCATCGCATCCCAGTTGTCAGCAAGGAATATTACTCTGAAGTGGCCAGCGCTATGACGTCTTCTCCTGTTTCAACACTGTCAATAGCACCACGACCCTCATTCTTCGGAAAGAAGGTACAGTATCCACACCTGACAAGCCCTCATCTAAGCCCCCGTTCGATTCTTCATTTGTCGGCTCTAGTGTACAGCAGAACCGGGTCATGATTTGCGTAAGCGTAGGTTTGTCGTCCGAGTCAAGACGAGCCTCGGCGGAGACAGATTATAGCTAGCAGACTGTTTCAACATGTCAACAAACTAGACCGTTCGTTCGAGTTTATTTCGGCGTATGAGTCGCCGAGGGTACCGGTAGAGCCAGAGCGGGAGAATGTGGGAGATAGTAGTGTGACGGTGACTGCGAGCCTGAGAGTGCCGCCGTTCGGAACTCCGATCCTCGCGGCGCCCGCTTGGGTTGGGTTCTCTGCGCGGCTCATACGTACACCACATAAACTCAACCAACCATCAGGTCATCACACCACCTCTCTTATCCTGATATATCATCAAAACACAGAGCATGAATACACTCGCGACTCATACGATCTTTCCATGTTAGGGAATATGAACCCTGAATGATAGCTTCATTGCGCAAAGACCACGGTAGGAACAGTAAAGCTCGTATAACTCGTAACAACCGATTTAGAATGAAAACACACTTATTTCTGAATTCGCGGCGAGGGTCGATCATGAGCCACGATCTACCAGTTCACGGGCAGAAGGTGACAGTATAGTCCGCCTGGTTGCCGCAGGTCCACAATGCACCGNCNCGCNC
>SEOQ01000154.1:24631-39531 GCA_004679275.1 Dentipellis fragilis
GTAAGCGTAAGCGTACGAGTTCGGGCAGCCACCCTCTGCAGGATATCCGGTCAGTATCATGGTTGGCTTCAGATTCGCAGAAGAGACGCACTGAAGTACGAGTAGTACTGAACACCAGAAGCCGGGCATGTCGCTGCGGTGTTGTGCGACCCGGTGCAGCAGTTCGGGGAGTTGCCTGCAACGGATCCAGTAAGTAATGTCCCACATCGCTGTCTCTCCGTCGGGGATTATAAAGATATCTAGACTTACTCGGGTCGGGAGCAATCCCGGCCTCACATGCACTCCTACAGCCTAGGACAGTCCCGGAAGAGTCCTTCGGACCGACGATCTGTGCGGGACCTAGAAATAGTCGCAATTATCGCAATGTTCGCATTATGGAAAAGATCGGAAGATAAGATTCAGTACTGCTGAGTTGTCATGCCCACAAATGAACTGCGTACAGTTAGGATTGAGGTCGATGGGGCAGTCGGCAACGGAGCATCCAGTGGTCGGCGAGATGCGCACAGGAATGTTGAACCCATCCACGAGCGAGACTGAGCGCGATAATCAGTCAGATAGCTAATTAGTATAGCGAAAGCAAAGATAGCTGATACTGACCATCATAGAAGTCCGAGGTGCCAGCAGTGTTGCTCAAAGTGAATTCTGCCAGCGTAGCAGGCGGCACGCCCTGGGAGAATGCATACTTGTCAGTGGCAATATTTAGGCACAACTCCGAGGTACATGCGTACCGTGCCGGTGTGTGGGTCGCAGAGTAGCCCACCATTGCAGCCGCCGGTGAGGCAGGAGTTGGGCCCCGGGTTCGCGCTGAAATCGCAATCACGCCGACCCTACAATGGTGCGACAGCAGGCAAGCAAGGGGACGAGCGACCGGTAAGACCGAAAAGGAAGCATGGCGAATCAATGTGCAGTCTATTGTGGTGGGAACGCGCTGGTCACGTACCCAGATACGGCCGGACTTCCAGTTGTCGGGAACAGAGAAGGACACGGAGCTGTGGGCAGCGGCTTCCCAGCTAGGAGAGAAGCGGTTAATATCTATATGGGCGGTCAACAGTATCGTAGATAGCTCACCCAGTCGGCTGGTTAGGCGTGGCCGTGCCGACGTTGAGGTCGGTGAAGATCTGTGGGATGGGGCAATCGCCATCAGCACAGTATCAATATGCATCGTCGTATTGGGAGCTATATTCGAGAATAATACTCACAGCAGGCCTAGCGACAGATTGACGGTCAGTCATGTGAACAAGGCGACAATAGGCAGGGCGGCTCACCAGACTGTATAGGCGCAATTGTTCGTAACGGTGAACGTGCGGGCGAGCGCGCCGCTACCAGAAATGCCCAGGACGGCCAAAACAGTGGTAGAACGCATATCGCTGGATAAGACGAACAAATGACGAGCGATGAGAGCAGTAGAGCCGATGACCCTGCAGACCCTCGCACCGAAGCGTCATATATTATTTATACTCGTACCGAGAACTTCGGGGAAGTTGGCCACACTACTGTCCGCATGCTTGCAATGCACATGCTCATGTGCGGCTCCGCTGCACACGGGCTATGTACACGCATGACTGCAGTCAAGGTGCTGCCTGCGTTGCAGTTATTCCATCGTGATTACCAAAGGAGGGCCCAATCCGAGCAAGCTGGGCCGCCGAGGCTCGCACGGCCGCCAGCAGAGCGCATGCTCGCAATATACGCGGCCACTGCACGAGGGACAGCAATTTTCTGGTGCGTCTCGTGGAGGTGGAGCTTGTGCAGCGGTCTCGAAACTGCGGCCAAGCGTGACCACATCCATAACGACGCACTGCGATGTCACAAACCCGCTGTCGCGGGCGCGAGAGGGTGTGTAAGCCATAGAACGGGCGGATTTGTTGCCAAGGAGGGTCGTGCGTTGGCTGGAACGTGCAGTGCGACGTGCAGTGCACACGGTGCGCGAGGCGCGAGGTGTGGACTTGAGGCACCGTCGGTGCTAGATGGTTCTTGCAAGCATGTGCGGGATGCTTCTACGCTTCGATATAATATGAGCCTGTACGAGGACAGTCATGAGTATCATATGATATGGACGATAGTAGTGGGAGCGTAACGAGCCGCAGGTTGTCGGGAGGACCACGTGTCCGGAACTTGCAATAAACTGCAGATTGGCTTCGCGATGGCGGAGATGGGAGTGGGAGATACTTACTACCGAGAGCTGAAAGCTTGCGTTGATCGGATACGCTGAAGATAGAAATAAGTCTCCTGCCAGCAGTAGTAAGTATGCGACAACTCTTGGGCCCTATTTATGACGATAAGGAAGGCAATGACACTCGCGCTGTGGCAGGGTTGAGTATCTCAGGAGACTTCAACACTCGATGTTCGACGACCGCACTGCGCAGGACCAAATAATACCTATGTAAGTAATGCACATTGCATCTTGGTCCCTCGGGCTTGGACGTGGCACTGCCGAGTTGGACCATCTGTGTACAAACATCCGCAAGGATGAACCTCCATCGCAATGCGTATTCGAAATGATTCGCCACGCTCTGGGAAAGCTGAGTATAACATCGTATCAGTGAAAGAGTCCATGATGCTGGTAGCGGCTGCAGAGTGAAAGGCTCACTGAGCCTGGGGTCCGCTGCACGGTATGGCCCGGGGATGTCCGACCAGGTGTCCGGGGTCCGGGGCCATCATGCGCAAGCGCTTCGAACAATTGGAACTTCTCTATTACGACTGGCCATGGTCTGAGATCTGAGCCTTTCCCGGCACCTCGATAAGCAAGAGTCAATGAACTTGGGACCAAGACCATCTAGGAATGCCTATCCTCCTCCTGATCAGACCAAGATACTGTCGTTCAGTACTAGTTTCAGACGCGGGTAATTCCGCAATATTACAATGCTTTCCTATCCGGTGCGTCGAATCCAGGCGCATAGCAATCGACTACATATGTCCTAGAATACAAACAACGGTGCCGTACAAATATGGAATGAACAAGGTCGGTAAGGCACAACTGGAATTACTCAAATATTCGCGCTTCAGGCCCTGAGTGTACTCGTCGAAAATGGACTCTGACCGTTCCAGTGAACGTCTCCTACAGGAGTTATTCACTCGATTTCCTCGGCCGCAACAGTCTGCATCACTCCTGAACGATATATGGATGGATGAGATATTTCCGCATCTCTCCATTCGGGACATCATCCGCGTCCGTCAGGTACGTCATGAAACTTCTTCATCTGTAACGATTCATTCCTGCTTAACTGAGTCGTAGGTCTCGAAGTTATTTTACGAGCTCACGCACACGACCATCCTATGGAAGAACATCCTCCGATCCATCCATTTCACGCTACCTCCACTTCCCCCGACGGAACGTTATTCATTCGATTCCCTCAGCAGCTTCGAGACCGAGCGCCTCATCATCTGCGGATTGCATCTGGATGCGAACTGGCGCAGCATAGATCCCGAGTTAGCGCGGAACGAGATCCCTCAAGTGAACATGGGTCACGACATACTATCTATGAAGATAGTACCAGGCGGTCATCATATGGTCGCATCGGTTCGTGACTTTGGAGAGAAGAGATACTCGCTAATGGTAGTCATAATGGACCACCGGCGCTTCCTTCCCATTTCCTCGGTGAGGATAGCTACACCATCGAAGGCAGATCACATTCAGGCAAAGTACATGGATTATAGGGGGGAAATGGGTATCATGATTGCATACGTGACACGGGAGCCTGCTCGCAAGGTAGATCGGATGGCCGAGTGAGTGTCAAGTTCACCTCATTATAGCTGAGCTGACTAGTCCTCATATGCTCCCAGCGTAGATATCTCTGAGTCCCTTGATGGCAATTTCCCGGTTCCCGTTCAGTATGAGGTAGTCGTCAGGCACATTACTCTGGAACTCCTCAGCAGCCTTGAAAATACAGCATGCGCCTATGAAGTGCCTGAAGACAAAGAACGTGGCCAAATGCTGGAAAACCCCTTACGTTATGTGACTTCGCTGAAGACCACAGTACCGATCGAGTGTTTGGACTTGGCTGAAATGGACGGCGATCCATACGTGTTCGCTGGGAAGAGAAGCCAGAGGATTGTGCTTGAGAATTTGACGACAGGGGTTGTGTCAAGGGTTCGCATGCCTCCTCTGATCACACTCTCACCACCTTTCAGCGTATGTTGTTACTTCTATCAATTGCTTCACTAGTACTCACTAATCTGGCGCGAAGGCTGTATACACCTTACGGGCAATGCGAGCCCTCGGAAACCAGCATCAGCTTTTGATCGCCCGCACCTGCATGGCACACATTCCGCCCGCAGAGCAAACCCTCGTTGAACTGGAAGAACCATACAAGCAACAGTTCGCTCTCGAAATCTATAACCTCCCGGAGGAAGGCCAGAGCACCGCTGAAGCCCCTGAATGTCAGCACGAGCTGTTTTCGAAAGCTTTCAACAATGTTTGCATCTCAGATTACGTTTCCCCTTCAACATATTACCATCAGTCCCTTCCCCGTAATCTCAGCCAGAACATCGAAATGCCCACTATATCGGTCTTTCTCACGTTTGAAGATCCACTGGAGATGATGCATATGCAGTTGAAGGCCCGACGTATAGCCCTGCAACCACAACCGGCTTCAACGACATCACCGGTAGACGAGAACGATGAGCCGACAGAAGACGCAGCTTCACCATTGCCATCTCCGCCGCCGCCCGTCGAGGAGACGATCTTCCGTTACAACTTGGACATCGATGCAGATAATATTACCGAAAAAATCGTGGAAATCTCCACTTTTGAGCACGAAGATCCGATATACCACATTATCCCCGGCGGACGACGCACGTTGCTGATATGCATGGAAGCGCGTGACGGCGCGGCCCACCCGGTGCCCAAGGACTTCCTCTCGTACGTCAACGTCGACCCGCCCTCAGAGCAGGACAAGGCCGCCGATGAGCTGTGGCCGTACGACAAGGAGCAGCACGATGCGGCGGCCTCAGAGCGTGCGTGGATTGACATGGCGTACGGAGAACGTAGCAGGCGTCGGCCGATATGCTCGCTGTATCCGTCGCTGGTGGATTTGTTCGAGGACGGCCTGGTTACGGCGGCATGGGACGAGTGGTCCGGGCGCCTGTGTCTGGTATTCGAGAAAGATCCACAAACGGTGAGGGTTGCGGATTACGCCTGGGCACCGAGAGAAGGTGAGTATTCTTTCTGCTCCTCATGGTGTTGGGAACTGACTCTTATCCATTTTTTTGACAGATGCGAATGGGAATCGCCTTCCGTTGCCGGTGCCCGACGTAGATGTATGGTTCAGGCAGCCGAGGCAGCCAGAGGTCGGAGAACTAGTAGAGGCCGGCGTCTAGAGGCTTTTTACACTAGTTTTTCAGGCTTTTGGACGGTGCGCACGGGTAAATTTTGGTCAATTGGCGCGATGTACGCTCAGTGAGGACATTGAGGAAATAAACCACGATAATAGCTTGATCATAATGGCACGAATGCAAATAGAAAGGGCTAGTAGCCCCCCATTATCAGGGTGTCAAGGGTCCGTGGTGTTACTGGGGGGTCTACTGTCAGATGTTGAACTCGGTCACCTTCCTTTAGGTTTGCCTTCATCGACATCTCGTACAGTTCTCAGCTCAGACGTCGTTGACGATACGAAACTGCTAGCGACACTCATTCGTCGGTTGGACCATGCCAAAAGACTACGCCCTTCTTGCGAATGTTTGGCCTCGCCGCTTCGCGACCAGCATTACAATGCTTTCCTATCTGGTACGTGTCGAGTCCAGGCGTGCAGCAATCGACGATCTCCCATAGCACAAAGGTGCTGTACCAATACGGGAAGAAGGGCATGAACAAGGTAACAAGGCAACAACTTGAGCAGCTCAAATATGCACGTTTTCGACTCAGATCCACCTATCGAGCTTATGGCCCCCAAGCATTCCAGCGGATGTGTCCCACAGCGTTTCTTCGCTCGGTTTCGTCGGCAAGAACTATACACCCAGCTTCCGAATGACATTTGGGTCGACGAGATATTCCCGCACCTTTCGATTCGTGATATCATACGTGTGCGCCAGGTGCGTACTGAAATTCCTGGATTTCGAATAACCTCCTCATGCCCTGTCGGATTATAGGTGTCAAAACTTCTGTACGAGCTCACCCACACACCAATCCTGTGGAAGAATATCCTCCGAACCGTCCACTTCCCATTACCTCCACTTCCTCCGATAGAACGGTACTCGTTCGGTTCTCTCAGCAGCTTCGAGACCGAACGTTTGATCGTCCGCGGACTGACCCTGGATGCGAACTGGCAGAGCTTGACACCCGCGATGGATCGACAAGAGTATGTCTCTGTCGACGCGTATCATGAAGTGCTCTCCATGAAGATGGTGCCGGGTGGCCATCACATGCTTGCATCGGTCCGGGACTTCGCAGAGAACAGATATGCGCTGGTGTTATTCATGATGGAGCACCGTGTCTATGGGGAATATCCCATTGCGAAGACTCCAACGGAATCGAAGGCATATCACATCCAGGCGAAGTATATGGTGTACGAAGGAGAAATGGGTGTGATGGTCGCGTACGTGAGACGAGAGCCAGCGCGTAAGGCAGATAGGATGGCCAAGTAAGTGCCCATGTCACCTCCGTCCCGCCTCAGCTGCCGTTTCTGACTTCATTGCAGCGTAAATGTCTCCGAATTCTCTGAGGACCACTACATCGACTTCCCAGTCCCTGTTCGGTACGAGGTCGTCATTGAACACATCAGCATGAAGTCTATTGCCACCCTGGAAGACCCTGTTCATCCACCTGGGACCCACGAATACAAAGAACACGCCTCAACCCTAGAGCCGCCCTTCCGACATGTGACCTCTCTCAAGACGAACACATCAGTAGACTATTTGGAACTGGCCGAAATCGGCGGCGACCCGTATGTTTTCCTCGGAAAAAGGAGCCATGAGGTCGTGCAGAAAAACCTAGCCACAGGGCTCATCTCGAGAATTACCATGCCTGCCCTTATCACGGTTGCACCGCCTACAAGAGTATGTTATAGCCGCCACTATCATTTATCTGGTACTTCTTGAACGTTGACCATCTGTGCAGGCCATAACTAAGTTCCGGGCTATGAGGGTCCTCGGTAACCAGCGCCAGCTTATAGTTGTCCGTACCACCACGGTAGTATATCCGACGCCCGCAGAGCTATATCTTGCTAGTCTTGAAGAGTTTGTCGACGAAGACGAAGACGACCTCGACCAAGGAGATCCTATGGGGCAAGATCCCCCTGATGAAGAGGAAGTTCAAGACATACTCATAGAGGAAGACACAGTCGAAGAGGAAGGGCCTGCAAAACAGCGCATCACCTTAGAAATCTTCGATCTTCCCGATGATGGCAAAGACAGTGCTGATTTTCCTCGCTTCTACGAGCCGTCAATCCGGAGTATGTTCAGCTCCATCTCTATATCTGAGTATATCCCGCCTTCCACGTACTTCCATCCCTCCCTCCTGCGCAAGCTCGATCAGAACATCGAGATGCCACCCATCTCCATCTTTGCCGTGACGGAAAACCCATGGGAGATCTTGCAGATACAGCTCAAGGCAAGGCGCATGCCTCTGCATCCACAACCAGATTCACCACCCGTGGACGAAGACGAGGACGAAGGCGGAACGGCAGAAGATGCAACCCCTCCCCCACCTCCACCTCCACCACCCGCAGAAGAGACGTACTTCCGGTACAACATGGGCCACAACCCAGGCGACTTCACCGAAACAGTCTTTCGCTTCCTCGCCCCACAGGAACAGAAGCTGCATGTCTTCCCCGGTGCACGCCGCTCGCTGCTGATAGGTACGAAAATGGACGACCGGACAGTCCACCCAGTGCCCGTGAACTTCTTAGTATACGCGGACTACGAGCGCCTACGGCGGAGGATGTTGCGGCAGACGAGCGATGGCCGTACGACCGGGCGCAGCACGAGGCGGCGGCGGCGGATCGTGCGTGGATCCATACGGCGTATAAGCAGCGCGCGCTGGAGTACCCGATCCACCCGCTCAACCCGCCGCTGGCGCCTATGTTTGGGGAGGGCTTGGTTACGGCGGCGTGGGATGAGTGGTCGGGGCGGCTGTGTTTGGTGTCGGCGAAGGCGCCGCGGACGATTGATGTGTTGAATTATGCGTGGGCACCGAGGGAAGGTGAGTCCATTGCTGATATCCTTTTCCATGGGTTGCTCATGATGTGTCTGGTAGACATGGATGGAAATCGCCTGCCGCTGCCGGTGCATGATGTGGATGTGAGGTTTAGACGGCCGGTGAGCCCAGCACCCATGGACACCGGTGAGTAGAGGAGAGAAGTATAGTACTTTGGTAGACTCGCAATACTTTGTATCAATCTTGAATGTATTCATTGCAAACAATTGAACGTTGGGACCATATTTCATAGTGCATATTCGTTACAATCGTTCTATCTACATCTCGTACGTATTCGTATTCGTACTCGCATTCGTACTACAGTCGTCAGAGTCGGGATAAGCAGCCATAAAATACAACATACAACATTGAAAGAAATAAGAATAGTCCAAAAGGAATAATAATACCGCGAACCATGCCCAAAAAGCAATTGCGAACGAGAAGCGCCGAGCCGCGCATTGAATCCTTGAATCCTGACGAGCGGTGCCCCGCGACCGGCACAGGCACCAACGCTGTCGTCTATCATTACACCCTCCTCGACCTGCCGCACCGCGACTCGAGCGAGCTAAGCGACACGATGCTCGAGCAACTCGAGCAGCTCCAATCGGACTCCGTATCCGACTCGATGTCCGACTCAGATTGCTCCGCATCATCCTCGAGCTCGGAGACCGCATCCAGGAAGTCTTCGTCCACGTCCAAGTCCATATCCACGGCGGCCTCATGTGACGTAGAGCGCGAGTTCCCGCCTCTGGGAGTTGATGAGAAACATCGCCGCGAACGCGCCGAACAGGAAGCTCGTAAGCACGCACGATGCCGTTTCGACTGTCGAAGGGGGCGGGAGGCCGGTCTGCGCCTGCACGCCAGCAGAAACCGTCGCTGCCGGCGCTGTCATCGTCCCAGCCGTGGCCATCGTCGCGATCGTCGGTGCCGTCTCGGGTTCCGCGTCCGTGGCCTTCCCAGAGTCCGACGCGGGCGGCGTGAGCGGCCGATTGGCCTCGTCCATATGGATATGCTCCAGAACCGAATTCGGCCGCGAATGCGAGTGCACCGAGACATACTCGTCCGTGAGGAGCTGCAGCTCGCTGACGACGCCCTGCAGACGCGTGACCTCGCCAAGCGCATGCACGCGCTGCGCGTCGCGGACCTCCTCGCCGATGACGTGCACCATGCTCTGTATGAGGTCCCAGATCTCGGTGTGCTCGCGCACCCACCACTGACCAGGCCAGCGCGCGACGATGTACGCGAGCTCCGCGACGACGTCGACGGCGCCCTGGAAGTCCTTGAGTGCTGCACGCTGGAACCACGGGCGCAGGAAGCCCATCGCAAGGCGTACTGCGCCCGCCGTTGTATCGCGCAGCCGCACGTCTGGCGCCGAGCGCAGGAACTGCTCCGACATCTGCTGGCAGAATTGCTGGTAGCTCGGCCTCGGCGAGGCACTGGGAGANGCGTCCCACGTGAGGCTACTAAAGAGCGCAGGTTTGGAGTAGTCACCGTCGGCGTCTTCTGGGTCCGGATGGAGGAAGTAGGAGGGGAGTTTGGGGAGGAGGGTGAGGATCGGGATGGATGCGAGCACGGCGGATCCCGGGACGTAGCCGAAGACGAGGACGTCTTGCGCCTCGGTCGCGAAGCGGTACCACTTCCAGTGGTCCGGATGGCGTCTGCAAGTAGAATGTCAATATGAAATGCTCGGCGGATCTGAGAGATGTGTGCGTACTCTTTCGGAGAGCCCTTTCGCAGCAGCTCGAGCGCGGTCACGGCGCGCCCTGCGACCGCGCGCGCATCGATCACGGCGATCTCGACTTCGTGCTTGCTGTTGGCACGATAGCGGCGAGATGCCTCCCAGATCGCCCATGCGAAGCTGAACGATGTCGTCACGTACGGGGAAGACGATTTCTTCGTCCAGTCCATGTGGTTTGCGACGTCTGCATACGAGCCGGCCATGCCGGGCTCATCGGGCGTGCCCGATGTCGGACTCATCGCCTGAAAATCCTGCACGGAGTAGCGGTAGTTGTTCTTGAACTTCTGCCCGATGAAGTACGGCTCGGAGCTGTCGAAGAAGGGCGTCATGGGCTTGGGGGTGTACACGCGGAAGAGGAAGGGGTTGTGCTCGACGAGCGAATCAAAGGTGAGATCGGGGCCGAATCCATACTGTGGGAGGGCACTGAAGCCAAGCTGGAAGTTGGCAGACTCCTTGGAGGGGGACCGCACAAGGGCCATGGCGAAAAGATGAAGGAGAAAAGTGGGGCTGGAGAAGGAGGAAGTTAGGTATCACGAGCGGGAGGTGCGTACATTCGGGCGGAGGGCAGCTTTTGAGGGATCTGCCTCATGGGAGCAGACCCGTGGACAGACAGCCCGGATGCACGCCAGCGTTCATCGGAGTGGAGGAGGCAGGGCAGATGGCCATCCCCAGACGCAGGCACGTGTAGGCAATGAGGCCAGATCCTATCGAGTTCGCCTGCCTCGAAGCATATCCGATGAGCGTGCAAACAATCCAGAGGCGCCACCAATGTTCTAATAGAACCGAGACCGGTACATACGGGGAACAAAGCTCGGAGCAGGACAGCGATAGGCACCCGCGTCGCCTCGATAACGGCTCATCATGGGCGAAACACACAAAGGATCCCTTCGAGAACCTTGCTCGAGGACGACCATGATCACATGAGGGTGCCAGTTGCTTCAAAATCACGCGTGGCTAGCATGTTTTCATGGGCTGTGCAAGCGTCGTGGCTTCGTGGGGCATATCCATGCCGTATCGAGAACACCAGATTTCTTGTTCGGTGTGTCGGAGGAAGAACAGGAATGATGATTGGCTGAAATGATAAGGGTGGGTGGTTGTGCGGGAAGAAGCGTCAGGTAAGAATTAAGGATACCACGTTTCGTAGTCGGAGAGGAGGAACGACGCGACGGAGGTAGACCCGGCCAGCACTGGCAGTTCCTGAGCTAATCTCCGTTGATGGCATCGATCAGAACAACTGGAAGGAATCCCACTTCAGAGTACGTTATCAGCGTCTAAGGTTTCTTTGTAGCTATCAAAAGGTACTGGAGTTTTCGAAACAATGCTCATTGATGTGCACGCAATGATATTTGGCGCGTACGACGATGTAGTTTATTTGCAGTCAAAGAGACGAATTCGCCAACGATGCTAGGAAACATTCATAACAGGTGCATTCTTCGATGAGCACGGCTAAGCGTACAGAAGTGCTACAATTTACATATCTGCACCCTTGCTTGACAAGAACTGCTTCGACTGCTCCTTAGCAGCCTCGCTGGTGTTCGGGTCTAAGAAGTTGTCAATAACCTGTCCTATACAATCGAACCGCGGACACAAACGTACTCTTCAAATTAGCCTTATGGCCGCCGATGACATTGCCGTCATTCTTGGGGCCGTCGCGGCTGGCGCGAGCCTCGTCGAGGGCACCAGACTGCTCGAGGTGGCTGAGCTCCTGGCGGGAGTGCTCCTTCGCCTCCTCAGAGACCTTGGGGTTGTTGAGAGTGGCCTGTGCGACCAGGTCAGAAGGAACGACGACACGCAAGAGCAGATCACCAACCTTGTGGCCGCCGGCAACCTGGGAGGTGGACATTGTTATAAGAGTTGTTTTACGAAGAGAAGAATGAGTGCGGTGTGCGGTTGTGATGAAAAAAGTAGCTAATCCCATAGGTCTTATGTACCTGAGCAGGGCGTGGTCATGACGTTTCACTTGGTAATGCCCATGAGGGAATGACGCCAACATTGCCGAACATCGAGCGGGAACGTCGGTAGGAGGGAGTCGCGTCTGGGACCGCAGCGCGCGGGTGGCGAGCCATCGTTCGACAGGGGAAGCTTGGTTGCCATTCTCGTCCGTGCCGACACCCCGGCCGCGTCGACGAACCTCCTGCCGGTGGCTCCGGCTGGTTCATAGGCGTCATCTCGCGCTTCCAACCGCATCGACTGTGTTTAAACCAAGGGCGGCGTGAAATCATCGTCGCGGATGGTGACCAACCTCTGTTAGTGAGCTTGAGACAAATAAGCACGAGAGTGCGCGGATAGGCCTTGTCGCCATCATCATGACGAAATTCCTGACGAGAATACAAGGATCGAGCCACTGCAATTCTTTTCATCAGTAACGACTGGATATACTCTCGTCAGAGGCCAGGTCATCTATGATGTATCGCGACAAGATGAGAAAACAATTTAGCAGATTATCAGCAACGCTTACAGGAAATATCCATGTCGAAATGGGAACTGCGCCCGGCTCTTGTTGGCGACTCCAGGCGAGAGTAAAGAGATATGCAGACACGGTGTGAAACGCCGTAAATGCCAAATGTAACAGTACTCGCGGACCCGTTAGGAGAATGAGGCCCTAGAAAGACGTGCAACGTGCCGAAACTACATACCAGGTGTACTATCTCTCAGCACGATTGTGCTGTCTCGATGGTTTCAGCATACACGAAACAAACGACTAGGTTGAGATGGTCACCGATTGGACACCAGGGTCGTGGTACGAAGCAGTGAGTTGACCATGACGAGCTACCGCCAGGCCAGAGTCGAATGGACCACGTAATCGCGAAAATCTGTCACGAAGGCTGTTCCACACCGTGACATTGGCCACCACTGGCAGTAGCAACGCAATGCGGCCTCCTCCGAATACCTCTCCTCTTGTGCGTGTCTCTTGCAGAATCGAGTTAATTTGGCTATGTATGTAGCCCATGAAAATCCCAGGAATCCTCAACGAATCCTCAAGGTAACTACATACCTCGTTATGACGCGAACAGCCTAGGATCCAATCTTTGACTGGTCTTGTAGGGTCTCGTTCCATCAGATATCGCTACCGATTGGATTCATTCCAAGGGTCGACTTGTTGTCAATGAAGCTGCCGTCGGGCACGTGGAGCGCAGGATTCAGGCTGAGGGAAGAAGGGAAAGGAGGAGTCAGGTGATCGTCGCGCGGCGCCCCAGCGAAGTTGAGTCGGACAGGACCAAGCGAGGTCGGTTTCACCAGATACTCAAAGTCAACACCCGTCTCAGACAGCGACTACATTGACCGAAAGTCTTGCAGCATCGGCGACCCGCAATCTCTTTTTGCCACGCTGCCTTAGCCTTTCGCCACGGGCTTTGTCTTGAAGAGTGTCTCAATCAGTTAAGTCTCGCTTGAGTTTCGTGGACAATCCGCCACATCCCTCATGTATATAAGGCCATCGGTCGCTCGCTGATCTGCAGTATCGAGTCTCCCCAATCTGTTACGATCTCGTGTGTTTATTTGCCACAGTGTCCTTGTGTTCAACGTATCGAGCGCACTACGCCGTCTATTCTCGTCTATCTGCTCGCTCTCGAAGTCCATCTCTCTGGCCGACGACTACGTTGACTTCAATCTCCTAGGCGAACTCACTAGACTTTCCGCAAGCCACTTCCTACGGCACGCATCATCGCCATTACAATCATACCAGCAGCGTGAGTTATAAATACAGCATGGTTCCTTGCTCTTTCACCCATGGAAATTGACGCCAATCGTTTCCTTGCAGACTTTGTTACCTCGAATATCATTCCAGCCTTGGACAAAGAACACGCTGACATTATGAGTAAGCGAGACCGGCTCGACGATTCTCTTGTACTCGAACGTGAAGCCACGACTCGGAATTCATCAGATACTGTGGCCATCAGATAGCGCCAGAACACCTCGTCTCTCGTCTGCAGCAGCCCTCCCGAGGTCCTACAATACATATTCCACATCTATGTTAGGGATCTCCGAGGAGACTACAAACCCGAACACGGGCTCTCTCCTGCAGCTCTTCTCAGTCATGTATGCGCCCGTTGGCGAGAGGCATGTCTAGATGANCATCGTCTTTGGAACTGGATACCCTCCATACTCCGCGGCAAATGGGCCTTCGAATTCGTAGCACGCTCAGGCAACTCGCCTCTAACCATCTCCTACAGGCTGGACAAGGACCCTGGCTCACCTATGTCCATGACGCAACTCGTTTTGCGTGTCATGCATCGCATTCGCAAAATATACGTCGTAGGCACCCTCGAGTTGTTCCAGAGCTTCTGCAATGCACTTGTCGACCGGCCAGCACCTCTCCTAGAACATATGTACTTTCACCGATACACGATAAATCAGAGCAACCTCGTGCTACAGTAGGACAGCGGTCACCCTGCCCATTGCCATCTTCGCCCATTCCGCACCCCTTCTGCGATCCGTGAAGCTGCAGCGGGCGCAGCTTGCAGGAGTACCAGTCCCTGCATTTGCGCATGTCANGANCNTNTCACTCGGCTTATCCACGGCAGACGATATCCTCCGACNTCTGCAGTATACNCCTNNTCTNNAAGTCTTGGGCTGTGACGAGATTNNNAATCCNNNCNNANGNTNNNCTTCATNCCCTNACGGCGAGNANGTNAANNTGCCGGNACTCAGAGAGCTTAGNNTACGGGNTATCAAGCCGGCAGATATCATCAAGGTCTTCGACGCGCTCGNGGCCCCGTCTCTNCAGGAGCTCAGNNTANNCNANATGGCCGTGGCNCNATNCGATCTCCCANTCTACATGTNCGCCGTCCCGCGNGCNCTTTNTNCTCACATCAGCACNNTACGCCAANNCCTNGNCCCNAACANNNGGGCCCTCATCNACACCGNAGAGNACACAATCGNNTGCTGGTNCAGNNGCGAAGAATNCGCCCNAGCNGCACNCGATGACANCNGGTACTTCANNTNCNCTCCACNTCANCTNNGCNGGNNGAGACGNGGACGACNTNGNCNNCNNCGNCATNCANCCNCGNCNTCCNCNGNGTNCTCCCGNTGNNC
>SEOQ01000155.1:0-43336 GCA_004679275.1 Dentipellis fragilis
AGAAGACGAAGCAGTCGAGCGTCGCGTGCGTCGTCGGGTCGAGTGTGCCGAGGGAGCACGCGATGAGGCCGTCGGAGGGTGAGGGATGGAAGGGCGGGAGTTGAGGTGGGTACTGGGGTTGGCTTTGGTCGTCCGTAGCGCTCTCCGAATCGCTTCTCTGTGGCGAAACGGGCTCAGGGGACGATGCTGTNGAGTCTGTGCTNGATCTGCGNGAGGTGGGCGGTGATGCAGGGTGCATTGACGTGGGTGGGACGCCGTGCCTGTCGTAGACGGGTCTCGCACTCGGAGTCGAGACACGATTTCGGGGCGCTGTGCCAGGGATGGGGTTAGCGGTGGCAGAGATATACCAGTAATGATGGGCTGGTTGCAGCCGAGGGAGGCCAAATCGGCGAACGAGGACGGGATATTTTTGGTGCACGCTCGGGTCGGTGAACGAGTAGATGTCCAGGTACCCGCGCGGCACTACAATCAAAAATTCGGTATGCGAGAGGAAGCAGAAATCGTCTACACTCATGGTGAGCGGTATCGTGCACTATTTTGATCGATGAGAACTGAACCCCCAAGAAGAACCGAATAGTGAAAGCACGTACGCGAGCTTGCGCCCCTGCCCTCCAGTTCCATATAGAGATGAATGCTGCGGATGTATGGAACACGTCTTTGATCAGCAGTGCAAGGTAATTGTCGAGGATCTGGATGCGGAAAGATGTCCACACATCGGGCGGTTCAGGGCCTAATGTGCGTTTGCAGTCTAGAATCGGAGAGGGTGCCTTCGGGTGTGGTTCATTGGTCGATAGCGTCCGCAGATGGACCTGATAGTAGGTGCCGGTGTTCCTGTAAATGAGCGGTGAGAAAGTATTCCTACGTGCAAGAAAAGCGCACGCACTCGACAGACGATGCCACCAGCACAAGCAGGTCCTGAGAGGGATCCATGCTGAAATCGATGATATTGATATCAAACCCGGACAGTGTCCAGGATGGCACCGGTTTGCTCTCATCGAACGGGAAGCCTGTAGACGGAAACTGGTAAAATGTGATGCTTCCAGATACGCGCCGGTCGTCACCGTGCCCATGTCCATTGCCGTAGACGCCTCCAACAAATTCGTAGATCGATCCTGCAGCAGGGACGGGAGTGGCAATCTTGTGTTTCCATCTGAGACTGTGCCATCGCTGTTCACGGTCGTGGAGCAGCCGGCGCTGCGCTGCGATGGACATCCCGGGAGGCGAGCTGAGGCGAAGCATCTGATGCTTGGCGAGGTCGATAGTGTAGTGAAGCCGTGGCGTCTCATGGACGAGTCCGCTCAGTAATTTACAAGTCTGGCAATGCACCCAACGGTTAGACGGTCGGCGCTGAGAGATATGGAATCATAGACGCACAACAGTACAATTGAGCAGATCGGGCATATCCAGGAAGGAGAGGACATGGCAGATGAGTTCGATGGGGAGTTTGAGGAATGGCGAGAATCGAGAGAAGGGGTTTATCATGCGTTCGTAGAGGTGAGGAAATACGAGATGGGAAGGGTTTGAGGGATGCATCGTTGAATGCTGACTGTGAAAGACTACAGGCATCGTGGCCGGGAATGAGGAGAGAAAAAGGTGGTTTTGAGAAGGCGACTAGCTCATGCCGAGGAAATAAGAGACAATAGAGGAGAAAGCAGAACGGTCGATGAATCACGTACTTCGAGAGCACTTTCCGAGCTGCTTTCCTTTTGTCGGAACGGAGCGCGCGGGGCCGTCTCCCCGGCATCCTTCACGTGTTGCTTTCTCCGCCAGCATTCCTTCATTGTTCTTTTTCCTCTTCCAGTTCCTTGCCAGCTCACATACATACATGGACATATTGAGCGAGGGCCACCGGTAATCTCTCATCGAGTTCAATCAGGCAGGAGAAACATAATACATATGATCCCAGGACGTGTGCACATCAGCCCCTATATCGCAGGTATTACATTTGTTGGTCGCAGACATGTACAAGTTATACTTTACGCCCGGTAACATTACGATAGGATTCGAATGAATGGTATAGGGTTGCGTACATAAGTCGTTACTGAAGCCTAGAGAAGAGATACAAGTAAGAAAGCTGCAGACGCGACGCGGGACTCTAAAGTGCCACGTGGATAATTAAGCTGGCGCGGTGAACGCTGTAGCCCTTCCTTCGCATATTATCAGCATCCCTCCCACTGTCCATGCATGGCGCCCGAGAGCGAGCGTGGCTCTCTCGACCTCTCGTCTCCCCCGCCGCGCGTGCTCAGCCCGGCCACAACAGCCCTCGCCGGCCTCCGACTATCCTCCGACAGCGAGCGGCCTAAGCTCTCCCCGCCTCCCCCGACCAACGGCGTGAATGGCACAACAAATGGCACAGGTCACACAGATGCAGACGGGGATGTCCTGGATCCCATCCGGAAGCTCCAGCAGGAGCTCGAGCGCACGAGGGAGGAGAAGGAGACCCTCGCGTCGCAGTATCGCAATCTGCTTGCTAAACTGACGACAATGCGGACAACGCTGGGAAATAAATTGAAACAGGATGCAGTACGTCACTAGCTCTGGGACGTGATCATATTTGAACGGGGCGTTTGTGCGCGGTTGTAGGAGGAGCTCGACCGGCGCGAGCAGCTTGTCCAACAATTGACTGCACAAAACGAGGACCTCGTATCGACGGTCGACACGCTCCAGAAGGAGGTCGTTGCCTCGAATGAGGAGGCAGAACGCTCATCACGGGAGCTGGAGGCGCTGCGGAACCGTGCACTGCAGGAGGACGTACAGGAGTCCATGATCCGAGAACGGGAGCTGCGGGAGGCCCAGAGCGAGCTGGAAAGATGTCGGATCGAACGGGATGAGTGGGAACGAGCTACACTGCAAGAGAGGGTAGTCTTGGACGAGGCACGGTCGACAGCCGAGACTCTACGGAGGGACTTGGAGTTTGAGCGAGAGGCCCGGCAGAGACATACAGCAGAGTTGGAGGCAGAGCGAGAGAAGACGGACAATCTCCAGTCCGTATTGGAGGATTTCCAAGCTGGTGAGTGATATACTGTTATCTGCAGGAAGTGCTGGACGTTGATTTCCTTCTTGCAGCAAAAGACCACGAGCTGAAGCAGGCGGTGAAAGAATATGAGACCCAACTGATACAGGCCACCCAGTCATTGGCAGAGTACAAGCATCGCGCGCTGCAAGCGGAGGTGCGCCGTTTCTTTTCCGGTACCCACAGTTCCTCATCCTCTTCGTAGCTCACCTTGGAAGAGTCATCCGCCAACAACTCTCGGACTCAAGAGTTGGAGAAGGAGGTGAAGGAGAAGAACCTTCTCATCGGTAAACTACGACACGAAGGTCTGTCTTACCGCCATGTTCCCGTGCTCTAGCACCGACTAAATGTTGTCTACAGCCGTAATTATCAATGAGCACCTCATGGAAGCGCTTCGCCGCCTACGACGCAACTCGTCAGACACAAATGTCGACCGACGTCTGGTCACAAACGTGCTCCTGCAGTTTCTCACCACACCACGCGCCGACGCAAAGCGCTTCGAGATGCTCAACCTTCTTTCTTCCATACTTTCCTGGAACGACAACGAGCGAGAACGTGCAGGCCTGCAGAGGGGCGTGGGTGCGCCGTCCGCGGGTGGCATGCTCTTCTCGCGGACATCTCCTGGGAAAGGTCGCCCCCCAGAGCTCGACAAGACAGATGAGACAGAGGTACACCTCTATATTCGCATCGCTGTTCTCAACTAACGTAACTCATCTCTCTAGTCCTTTTCGCGCCTCTGGGTCGAGTTCTTGCTCACCGAAGCAGGCACCGGCGATGCCACCTCCCCCCACTCACAGTCCCAACCCCAGTCACCCTCACCCCGCCGCGACTCCCTCCCCAACACCCCCACGCACGCCACACACAGCCTCTCGCCCCTTTCCCGCCCCCCTGCACTCTCGCAGAGCGCCATGGCCAGCTCGCCCAATCTCACGCTCGGCTCGCCACCGTCCCGCAAGGGCAAGGAGCGCGCACTCAGCTGAAGTGCGCACTTCCCTGCGCTTTCGTTCCGCCTTCCTTCTCCGTAGATGCGCACCCACATCTTCGCATACATCAATACCTGGATAGTGCATACATACGTACGCTCATTTGGCTTTGACTTTCTCCTCCCATTCCCCTGCTTGCTTGTTCGTCACGGACTTATCATGTAATATTATTACTGGACGGCATGCGCACTCTGCAGTATCATATCGAAGCCATATTCCCTTGTCTTGTCGAGGTCTTATTGCATTTTCTTATCCCACTCGCACCCAGCCAGCCAGCCAACTAGGGTCACAGATCGTGGCCTGAATCAAAAGGATGACAACGGTAATAATTGATTGCAAGAACGTATACAGATAGAACGTATAACGGATACCCAGTGAATGTGGGATTAGATACAGACGGCTAATGACCTGCGTGCGATAGATACGGATGTATAAGGCTGAGATGGGGGTACTTATGGTACGGGGACGGCCGGCTGCGGCAGATCGATTCGGTCAGGGAGGGAGGTAAACGATAGCCTGGGTGCGCACGAACACGAACACGAACACAAGGGAACGAGACAGCGAAACAGGACGGGACGGGTGTATCCAATGGTGCTGGGGTGCGGACAAAACCAGTTGTCACGGGTCACAAGTCTACAAAAGCCAAAACCAGAATTCGAACGATAGGGAAGGGTTTACCGCGGAAACGATGAGATGCGAAATAGAACAGAGTCCATGGATCATGATGAAATGTAGATGCGAGGTGGGAAAAAAATACACAACTTTGGACAAGGGTGAACAGTGGGCACTCGGCAGCTTACGCACGGAAGAGCCAGCCGACTTCGAGGCCGGTCATGGTGCGCATAGTTTCGGGGTAGCACGCGTTGCTCTCTTTGAGCAGGTGAGCAAGGCGTTGGCAGATCTCCATGGGATATAGCAGCTGCTCCGCTTGTGGGAATCCGGGGAACTTGCTAAGAAGGCTATAGACAAGCACGAATGTGAGACTCAGTGCTAAGGTGATGAAAGTGAGACAAACCTAGGAAGGTCGGTATAGGGCATCGAGGGGCCGACGGTTTTATAGAGCACCTTCGCCGCCTGGATGGCTCCGCGCTTGGGTATCGAGTAATGACTGGGTGCGGAATATGAGAGACGCATGCTAGGCTTGAAGAGCCAAATCTACGGAGAACTTGTTAGACCATGTGCTGTGTAGAGGAAAGGTATACTCACTAGTAACCGTGGCCGCTCTTCTTCCTCGTCGAGAATCACGAAACGATAGGTCGCATGCGCCTGAGCGAGTTCGACCATGTCCTGCACAATGAACGCAGAGAGAGGGATGCGGACGGGTCTGCTTCCATGCTTTAGTATGTTGCACGCCAATTTTATGGCAAAATCACTCACTCAGATGCGGGACTGACGGGTCGCAAAGCGTACTTGACCAGCCTGAATACTTTGGTCCGTTCACCAGAAGCGTCCACATGATCCTGACAGCGACCTGTGAATGTACCACAGATGCAGCGCACTGTCCGCCAGTCTTCGCCATGCTAGGGGGTGAACAGTAGTCAGCATCGTATTGAAGGCCAAAGTAAGGAGATGAGAATGAGAATAAGAGATAAAAGAGCAAACTGATGTCTCCTCGCGCGTAGCTCTCGAAGACGTGAACCTCAGCAACACGAGAGTTGTTTGACGAGTAAGTACGAGAGTATTAATCTAGGACGGTTTGTATCAGCTGACACTGCCATTTTCCTACTCATCAGCCCGCCCGGGTATCACTCCCAGTCATGAAGACCGAAAGCGTACCCTGAGCAGGAGGCAAGCGGTGAGATGAACAGCCTTTGGTAGGGTGCCAAAGCCAGCCTTCTTTACGTCCGGAAAAGATAAGTAGAAATGGTCAACCACTGACCTTTGGCTGGTCCGCAACCCACAGGTTACTCTTCATGACAGCAGACTCTTCGAAAAGAATATAGCTTCCGCCGACAAGCGCCTGTCCAGTTCGAGGCCAGAACCCGCTCCCGTGCTTCGCCACTTGTGCGGACAACTTCTGATCTGTATGGCACATCCAGGCCTCTACCAGCTCGGCCCAGTGCTCCGAAGGCAGATCGTCATAACGAGTGATTTTCCCTGACTGCACTAGCGGCAGGGAACATGATGCGCAGATGAACGATGTTGGACGGTGATCGTGAAGTTGAGTAGCATCAAGGAGGGGTACAGGAGTTTGGTCGGAAGGTAGATCATCAGGGGCACTGAGTTTGACCTCGTAGTGCGAGCCTTGAACTTTAACCTCTTGGGGGCCAGGAGCAACGGTCACGGGTAGTTCGAGTGGTAATGAAACAACTGACCCGCTACGGATGATGAGACTCGCATTCGAGATCATTGAAGACGGCAGTACTTCCGCCTCCAGCGTGGCCCCTGCAACGCCGCCAGTAACGTTCAGAAACACGATGACATGCTTAAGGTTTTCATGGTGTTCGGCGACATAATGGACATCCAAGTCTGCGGGTACAAGTAAGATGGCAGCGCCGTGACATGATTCAGGAGAGACAACTTACCAAGCGGCGCAGAACGACGTCCACTCGATGACCCAGGTCGACTAGATCGCTTAGTACGCCCTTCTGCTGACCCCGGCCGCGAACCGGCAGATAAGAGCCAATCAAAGCCAGGTGCGGACATGCTCCTCGCTCTCAAGCCTTTGCCGGATTTAGAGCGTCGGATTGATGGAGCCGGTACCGGCGCAGGCACGAAGTTCTCGGGAGGAATAGATTCTCTCACAAATTCCGGCAATGTCAAAAGCGTGTGAGGGTCGGCGGGTGCCTGGAGCGAACGAGGGACAGATTCACGCATGAATTCAGGTAAGGAAAGAAGTGCCTCGGGGTCTTTGAGCTTCGTTGCTTGGAATACGGCATCCTGAGCATGCATGCGGCCTGCATCAGAATGTTCTGCTAGTTTAGAGACGAAATCCTGACGCTATATGTGACAAGGCGTGAGTTTCTGAGCATCGCGTCAAAGAGTCCGCATTACCTTCTGGAGATCTCGATGACGGGCTTTCTCCAATTGTGCCTGCATGCCTCCCTCCAGGATGACAGTCTGGTCTGCCAACTTCCGTTCGGATGCCTTGCCAATCATCTCCACGATCTTGTCTAGCTCCTTCTCCTTCTCCTTAAGCTTGCCACCGTCCTGCGACCTGTATTTCGGAGTGTAGTGGGATTGCCCTTGGAGCCGGGCCCTCTCAAGCTCCTTCAGCTTCGAAGACTTGAGCTCGACGCGTTGATTGTGCAACTGAGGAGCAACCATGTACAACCTGTCGATGGCCATAGTAACCGCATCCAAGTCAAGGCGCATCTTCTCGCTGAGCGTCCCCGCAGACTGAGGTGCGCCCGCGCTGGCCTGGGGTGACTTCACATCCGAGGACGTATGAGCGTGGCTAGATTCGAATTCGTAACCGGGAGGAAGCTCGTTGTGGTAGTCCGCAGCGTCGTACTCGGGAAGGTCAATTGCCATAGACGCTCGAGGGTGGAGGAGGACTGTTCGCTCTCGACACAGCCTGAGCACTGTCTCCAGGTTACGATCGATACTCGTCCAGAGCAAGCCCTTCTCCACCGCGAGCACAGGTGGAATGCCCTCTTCAGTGGTGTCCGCTTGCGCGTGACGCTGTGATTGGAAGTCACTGAGTTGGCGCGTCAGAGCATCGAATACGTCGCCCGAGGGAGGGATGTCGGCTTCGGTCCAGGCATTGGGAGGATGTGGGGGAGATGCTGGTGAAGAGCCAATGAAGGAGACACGATGCAGCTGGGCGAGCAAGGTGACCAGTGTACCCGCCAGCTGGGCGTCGTCGGCGTCCAGCGTGGGCATAATCGCGTAAACACGCTTCTGGAGTTCGTGGAGCATACCTGCTTCATCGTCCAACGAGCTGGCCTCCTGCATCTCGGATGAAGAGTCTCGACCCCGAAGGTTGGCTAGTAGTGTCTGCAAGGCATATTTGGGATGCATGCTGTCCAACGGAGGGGTGTGTGTCGAGCTAGAAGGAACGGAGTGACGACGGTCGGGGACGATAGAGCGCCATTCAGAGGACGTCGAGAGGAGGTCGTTGAGGGTCGTGAGACAAGACTTTTGAACATATGCGATGGAAGGTATGACATCCTTGGAAAGCGAGTAAGCGAACTACACAGAACGCAAAAACAGAGAAACGTACCTGGGCAGCATGTTGTTTCTCCCCCTGGTCCACGGGGTGAAATATGCTGGCGACATCATCGGCAAAGGGATCGCTCTCTTCACCAACATGCGCATGATCTTGAACCGCCGGCGGCCGGTCGCCGAGAAGATGAGAGCGCTCTTCAAGTGAAGGGAAAGGAGCGGGGATGGAAGTGGTCAAGAGAGAGAGGTGGTCGTCAAAAGTGGCGGGCTCTGTGTGGGACCTCGTCAAGGTAGCCATTGGGAACATCGTCCGTGTCGAGCTCGCGAGCCTCACTCAGCTCTCCTCCGCCCAGTATGGTAAGCCACCGCTTAGCTCTGTCCCCGGCCGAGGCCGGCTCCATCGTCCTCAGGCTTCACACTAGCTTTTGCACCTTCCCAGACACTGTCCTTGCTGAAGCTTCTAGGTCAGCTCAGGCTGTAGAAGCCTCGCTCGTGTGCGAATCATAGCCAGGTACGTTGAGCAGCTGTTCGATTCAGCGTGCTTCTATGTATCTGTTTCCACAACAACTGTTGCATTAGGTTCCTACTGGATCTTATGCAGATAATCCCAGGCCGCCCAAGCCAACCAACATGGTACTGCATCGTCTATTGGTAGCCAATCATTCCATTCCCTAGTGGTCCAAAAATTATAGCGTTGTGATAACAGCTGCATACCGTCATGTTTGACATTGCTCGGTGGATCAATTCGGTCGGACTTCATGATGATCTGCAAGTTCTCGTGCTTCGAGTGCGGGCACATGGAGTCCAGCTGAGGGGACATTCAGTGCAGTCATCTGGACTGGGGTGCTCGAAGCAAGAGCAGCTATTCGGCAATCGACGACCCACCAAAGCAGTCAATGTTAGTTGGTTAACGGGGCATACTACACGCCCTGTCGCATCGTTTCTCCAGGTTAGTAAAACACATTGCTCGTATTGGCCGCTGGAGATACCTCCGATAATTGGCCACGCTCAAAATACAATGCTGCTGGTTACGCCGGCACTTCCTAGCAGGACCGAGGGTGTTTTTCTTCACATCGAAGAATGAGTCTCAGTACCAAAGGGACATACGCGAGGTCCCCGTCGGCCTCATATCGTTCTTACATACTGTCCATCGCCTCGGTAGGCTTGTGACTTCTAAGCCCGCGCCTAATAATAATAACATCCCTCGTCATCTGATTCTGCTTCTTCTCCTCAGCCTTTCCGCACGAGGTCCTCTGGGTACCTGGTCCACGACGACATCGAGCGCGCGTGAGACTCTGTCGAACTCCTTCTGACACCGGTGTGAACTCCCGCAACCGTCTGTTCACAAAGAAGCACTCTTACGACCATCGTACGGCACGAGGCATCGCGCAAAAGGCCATATCGCCCCCTTCAACCCACTCCGCTCTATAGGAATGACGAGTACGTGGATAGGTTCGCTCACAACCGTCCTCAATCCTTCCTGTTCTGATCATCTTCCACGCTCCTCGGATCCATCAGTAGCCCCTCATCATCCATAATGAAATCAGATTGCCTTTTCCTGGAAGTTGGCCGGACACAACGAATAGCACGTCAGCACGAGACCTCGCTGACCCAGCACTTCGCAATCGAGGCGCCAACGCAGCCCTCCCGTCTCCCCACCGCTGTTTCCGATTGCGTACGAGTGAGCTCGAGTCTCCTTTCTAGACCACTCGCGGCGCGATAGTACCTAGGTCGTGGGGCAAAGTTCGTATTGTACCCCAAAGGCCGCGCCACTGCTGCCTCCCGGCCCGCCGCCATGCCTCCACGGATACTCTTCGCAGGAAGACCTGCTCACGCCCTTCGCAACGGCGGTCCCGGCGGACCGCCCGCCAAGCGAAGTGCCGAAGACGAAACTGCATGGAAGTTCCAAGTCGGACTGAATAGACGCGCGAAGAACGTTCGCGGATGCGGGGCCATGACGCGGTCCGGACCTACATGCCCATGCCTGGTGTGCCCGTGTCCGGCTGCAGATGCGCGCACGACTCCGAGGACGAAGGGCGCGCCGCGTGCGTGAGGGTTATCGTATCCACAAAATCTCGGTCTCCTCCCCGGCTGGAACGTGTGTCGTCCTACAGACGTACCTTAACGGGGCTTCTGAAACGCACATCGCCACCACCATACCCCGGCCGAGTGTGCTCTGCCGTACGCAATCCGAATGATATGGCGTCTTCAGCCGTGCTCCTCGCACCATCTTCCATTTAATTTCTCCGAGCACTCAGATCAGGTGTTTAGTAGAAAGAGATGTAAGATATGTCCCTTGCTTTCATTAAAACGTATGAGGCGTAGCTAGACATCGCGTCTCTACACTAGAGAGTCACTTTCGTAATGATACAAACACATACAAGTTCAACCGCATGCCAGAATCAGACACACATGACGGGCAAATAATTGAGAACGGCAGCAGGATCTACGACAGGACGGCCTGGTCATGATCCTCACCCCGTCCGAACGAAACCCCAAACCGAAACCCCAAACTAAGGAAAAGAACAACGCGCACACGAGGGCCGCTCAGACGTCCAGGTGCTCCGAGTGCTCAGGGAACTCGGCGGAGTCCTTTTCGTTGATCGGGGATGGGGGTGAGACTTTGCTGGCCTCGGCCGCGTTCGCGGCCATCTCGTCCCTCTTGCCTTCGCCATCGAACAGAGCAGCTGTCTCTTCGAGGGACAGGCCCCTGGTCTCGATGATGGTGAAGTAGACGTACGCCAGCTCGAAGCAGAGCCATGCAATGTACACGATCTATCGGTGGCAAGGCGCATCAGAAAGGTCCAAGTGAAGGAGCGGGCATGAGACTCACGTAGTACTTCCAGTTGATGGCCTCGAGTGCGATAGGGTTCACGTATTGGTTGAAGATGAGGGCAACCGAGATCGTGAAGTTGAAAATATTGAAGCCCTTCGCACGAACGGAGTATGGCAGGATTTCGACGGTGTACGAGACAATAAGAGGCGTGAATGCAAGACTGAGACCAAGTCAACCTCAAGCCCTTTCAGATTCAACAAGAAATGACACTCACTCATAAGCAGCGTAGAAGAGGAAGATGAACGCGATGACCGCGTGCGCAGCTTGCGTGTTCCCGTTCTCGGCGAAGACTGCAGAGCAGATCGTCCAGAAGATGAAGAAGGTGAGCATGCCGACGACGGAGCTGATGAACAACAGACGACGGCCAGCACGCTCGACGGCGAAGGAGGCACCGCACGCCCAAGCCAGGTTCCAGATCTGAAGGATACCGTTGATCAGGAGTTGAATGGTCGTGTTGGTAATGCCAATGGAAGTCAAGATCTTGGTCAGGTAATACGAAATAAGACCGTTGCCGGACCATTGCGAGAAGAAGGCGATAGGGATGATGATAGCCATACGCCTCCTGTTGCCGGGAGTGGTGAACAGAGACTTGTAGCCGACCTTGGAAGCGACTGTTCAAAGTGCATAAGTTCTGGAGAATTACTAAGAAGGCATGAGAAGCACGCACCAGCCTTGTCGAAGTCAATCTGAGCCTTGATTTCCTGGTATTCGAACTGAACCAAAGGATCTTCCCTGTAGATCCAAGCTAGATTAGACGCTGAGATATGGATGTCAAAAGGAAATATACGAACTCGTTGCCGTCAGCATGGTAGTAGGCGAGCGTCTTGATAGCCTGAGCATCGCGGCCTTTGCTAACCAAGAAACGAGGAGATTCGGGCAAGAACCAGATGAAGAGGACCTGCAGGATAGCAGGAATGCCCTGGAAGAGAGAAGGGATTCGCCACGCCCATGTGTTGTGAATGTATTCTGTGCCAAATGTTGTCCAGGCAGCGCTGAAAAGAAGTGAGGACGTAAGCTCCGTGAAAAGCGGTCAGAGAATTGTTGAACGTACACAATTGCACCGGAATACCAAAGGGAGTTGTAGAGCGAAGTGAGAGGAGCGCGGTATACAGGGTATGAGATTTCAGTAACGAGCATAGGCGCAGCGTTGGCTATGGAGGTATCAGTATCACGTTGCGAATTAAACGACGAAAAACATACCAGCGAATGTAAGACCGAAACCGATGAGGAACCGAGCACCGATGAACATGCCGGTAGAGTGTGCTGCCGTCTGGATCGCAACGGCAATACACATGATGAAGGCTCCGAAAGCCACAGTAGGACGACGCCCAATACCGTCGGACAGGTAAGGGGCGAAGGGATAACCCGCCAGAGCACCAATGTTCTGGATGGCGTTCAAAAGACCGAGTTTGCTACCCTGAGGATTGTTGAAGTAATCCTTCCATTGGCTTTCAGCTTGAAGAGTATTCATCATACTTCCGTCGTAACCATTGTTGGAAGATGTGATGAGCCTAGGTAGAAAATGTCAGGTCTCGCAGGATCACAACGCGAAAGCACGAAAACTAACAGCAAGACGATCCAACCATTGAGTGCGATGATTCTAGTGGCGAACTTGTTAGGCTCCAAATGCCAGAAACACAGAGGACGAGCTCACCGTCTGTTGTTATACCACGTTCTGGAGGGATCGACAAACTGCCAGAAGCCCTCGTGATGACCATTAACCGTAACAGCGCCAGCACCCATGATGTTGTGAGATAGGTGATGAAGACTTGAGTGGGAAGGAACGGGTAAGGTTCAGAAGCGGCATGCTGGCGTTTATATGAGTAGGGGGTTCGGAGAGAGTGATCCCTCGGTAGCTGTAACTTGACACGCTCAGGTGATCCGACGCGGTGAGTTTCTCCAGAGATTCTCCTCCCGAACAGTTACCCCGCACGCATCCTCGCTCTCCATTGGCCATCCCCTGATTCTGTTCCTCGCGCCGCCTTTCTGGCTTGTCTGGGGCCCCAGACGGCCCCAGACTTGCCAAGTTTCCCTGGCCCACGACCGATCTAGCGACAGACTAGCTTGTGCTCTACACACCGACTGAAAACAGCATCGCATTCGAGACGCGCACTTGGCCGCCACTGGACAAAACGTCCTCCACGGCCCGTGCTCGGTCCCCGCCTGGCACAGAATAGGCAAGGCCGTGCGCACAGCAGGAGGGAAGGTCGTAAGACTCGTAAGACTCGTAAGAGCGTGTGATGGACGCGTTCGACCGTGTCCGTCACATGATGGCCCTTCCATGCCGATTCAAGTCCCGCCACTCCAAGGTCCGCGACATGTCCCCAGCCTGCCCCTCGTTGTCCAAGACGCTGCAAAAGAGACGACGCAGATTCTGTCTACCGTGTTCCTCTCGGTGATAGACTTGAAGAAGCACTGTCCAGCTCACCGTCGCGATGGCGATTGTGCTCGCGAAGCCAAATACTCACTTTGCCTGCATCTTCCTCCGGCATCTCTCCGAACGCCGTGGAACTTCGTCCAAGGCACCGGACCAGGTCAGCACAACACCAACCATGTGGAATCACGCCTGCACACTCTCGCAGGTGCCGTAGTCGATGATCTCACTGTGCCAGTCTACGCATCGCTCGCTTGCTGCCCTGCCGATATGCCGGAACCGATTTTGTTCTTGAACACTTTCCATAACAGGCCTTCTCCCGTGCCTGTCTCATGGGACCTATGAAGCACCATAGGAAAGCACTACGCGCCCGCTGCCGTGTTCAATCTAGCGCCCTTCCGGCGACAAGAATAAGTACGTACGGCTGCTCGCATTTGATGAGAATGGACACTGCGACGTTCAGCTGCCTTCCCACTGCACCCCAGCATTCTTCGCAGATGGATACTCCAACGCTCCGGATCTGGATGCGGCCACGGCACGCGGATCAGAGCTGATATCCCCTTCATACAAGCAGCCTGATCGATATGCAGAACAAGCACCCCGCACGCGAGTCCTCTTCTGTTGCAAGGCTATCACCGTCCACCGCGTTCTTTCCCTACAGAGGCCGTGCGCTCCGCCATGCCCGGCGACCGGGCGACGCCTCGCACCCATCCCCATGTCATAATAGTCAGGAACTGCAGCGGCGCCTGTGACCGTGAATGATGTTACCGAGAAATGTCCGGCAACTAAGACCATCGCGCGCAGCCCTAGAGCGCAAGATTGAGCAGATCATAGCGGCATCTGCATATTGCCCGTGCGATGACGCCCCTCTCTCTAGCTGGGCCGCACTTCCATATTGAGCCCGACGGTATCAGGGATGGGCCAGCCCTGCGCAATGCGTACAGCGATGCTGCGATTGACCTCTGGATCTGGCCGTTCGTGGAAAATCAGCGCCGCCGTCGAGAAGATTTTGTGGCGCACCGACGAGTCTCCGTACGCCCCAGGTGCACATATTAATTTCATATCCAGCGGCGAATACCTGGCTTTCAGGCCCACCGTCTGTCATTGAGGGGGGAGCTAGCAGCGGCCTATCTTGCATGGCCCCTGAGTCGGTCGCGATGTTCTTCAGGTTACTGCAGCACGAACGGAGAAATCCAACGGCTCGTAATTAGTAGTCGAGGTCTATGGTACCGAGGCAACAGGTCTATGTAGCAGATCGATCCTTCCTTTGATCACCGAAACCAAGAAATAAGAAAAAAATAGATCTGTAAGAAAATCACGAGCCTGACGCTCCAGAAAGAGAGATAAAAAAAACATACGCAGCAAACGAGTGTGGTTTTATTCGAACTTTTGCAGCAGCAATCGCGCCGACGACTGGTCGCCCGCGACATCAGTGCCGACATTCGTCCTCGCAGCTCCACTCCCACCTGCACCTGGATTCGGCGCAGCAGAGTCCACCCGCTTGCGCCGCCCAAACGCCGCGCCCCAGCTTGCCAGACTCGCCAGCGCACTTCCGCCTTGCCGCTCGCCCGCGCCCGTCGTAGACGCCGCAAGCGGCGAGCCCGGAATAGTTGACATGTGGTGCGACGTGGTGCGCCTGCGTCCGAGCGCCATATTCGCCAAACCCTCGCCGGTGGAGCCAGACGGCGACGGCGTTTCAGACGAATTCTGTGTCTCAGCTATCCCAGACGGTGACTGCGACAACGCCGTCGTCGGGGCTGCTTTGACCGCAGGCCCGGCGGACGCGGCGGTTGACGCGCTGCCAAAGGGGGGTAGTCGCCCTGCCGAGAATCGCGAAGAGGTTGAGATCCTCGAAGCGCGCGAGCCGGGCCGCAGCGGTGAGGAGCCAGTCGGTGCGTGTGCTCGAGGGGGTTGGGTGGTGGATGGGGGCATCAATGCGGGTGGCGAGGGCGACGCTGGTACCCCTAGAGAGGGTGGCGCGAGCGGCGATGGTGACCGTGAAGGTACAGGAGGCGAGGGTGGGATAGGCTCCAGCCCATTCAGCTCTGTTCCAATACCGGCCTGTGCTAGCAACCGCGAGAGCGACGAGGGTCCAGCGGTGGGAATAGAGTTCGCTCGAGATCGCGAAGGAAAGTGGCGGGAGTTCGGGGCGCGTGTGGCCTGGAACGAGTCCTCCACTTCGTTTTCGGGCGGCCCAGAAGTAAGCGCCGGCGGTGCTGAGAGAGGTATCGGTTGTTCGTCTTTGGCCTCGGCTGATGGTTTTCGAGAGGCAGCTGCTTTGCGCTTTGATGAGCTTGGCTGGGTCCAGTCTTCGACCTCGAGCATATAGTACTTGACGCCGTCACCAAGTCCATATGGATTGCTGGAGGGGTCCTAAGCGCCCGTTGGGCTCCATTGAGCACGAAATACCGAAGTATATAATCTACGACCCACTTTCTGATCCACGACGCGTTCGGTGATGGATGTGATTCTAGCCACAATCCATTCACGCGTCTTGAGCTGGTCTGCAAGATGGCCCGTAGCCTGCAGGAAATAGTGCGGGAAAGAGACTGATGATAGGAGAGTAGTCGGACATCAGTACGGCACATGTTTGATTGCATGAAAATCCAGCCACAGCCGCTTGCCGGTCTAGATAAGAAATGTAACGACGTACCATTGAACGCGGCCCACGGCTTGGAGACCGAGTTGCGAGTGGGCAAGAACAGCGCCAAATCGCCCTTCGCAAAATTCCGGAAGGATATCTTGCCTTTGGCCCGCTCGCGGTACTCCTTGCATTGCTTCTGCCACTTGCGGATTGTCGAGCCCGTCTTTGCGATGACCTCGAGGAACTGATCGTGATCAACGGAGCGGAGGAGCTCCACGGCAGATAGAGGATCAGACGGGTCGATGGGCGACGGCTCGTCCAGGGGACCCAGGGGCTGGTGCCGGGAGCCAGACGGGAAGGCCTGCGACTCGCCCAGCTGCGCGACCGATTTGGAGAGCGATGGGTGAGAAGTAGCCGTCTGCGCAATCGTGAGAGCCTTGAAATGTGCAGCACGGTACGCGATGGAGATATCGAGCAGCTGCGCTACCCAAGCGATTGCCCCCCTCAACCTTCTGCTCGTAGTCCGACTGCGACGCGCGGCCCGCACGCAGGTCTTCACGCAGTACGCGCTCCACATGCTGTGCCTCGCGGAGCTCGCACTCGACCCGCTGCAGCTTCCTCCCGCAGACCGACGGCGTCCGCTTCCTTCATTTCCATCTGTGCCGTCGACTCCTTGACCTGTCTCTCCATGTCCTCCATCTCCGCACGAAGTTCAAAGAACTGGTGCTCGAGGACCGCGCGGTCCCCGTCCGCCTCCGCGACGTAGTCGCGCATCTGCCTGTCGTGCTCGTTCGCCTGAGCTTTGAGCAGGCGATCTTTTTCCTTGTCCGCCTCCTGCAGGGCCCGCTTCACATCCTCGCTCTCGTCCCGCGCCGCTCGGATCTGAGCCTGCAGATCCTCGCCACGCGCCCGTGCGTCCTCGAGGTTCCGCAGCGTGTCCTCCTGATCGTACAGCATCCCAGCCATCTTTGCAGAATTTCGAGACTCGAGCTCTTTGAGGCTGTCATAGTCTGCGTGCGCTTGTGCCAGCTGCTGCCGCAGGATCTCGGCGGACTTCGTTTGGTTGGTCGCTTCTGCCAGAGCCTGCGAGAGTTCTCGCCGCCGCTCGTTGACTTCCGCTAGTAGCGATGCATGGCGCTCCTCCAGTATTCGCCGTGCGGCAGCCTCGCTTTCGGCCTGCGCGCGGGCCTGGTGCAGCTCGCGCTCCAAACGATCAGCTCTATCTCGTTCGCTCGACGAGCCATCGTCTGCGGATTGTAGCTGGTGGCGTAACTTGGAGATTTCGGATTGCAATGCATTGCGCTCCTCGTTGAACGACGTCTCTTGAACGATTTTGGATTGTTGAAGCTCCCGTAGATGTCCATGGAGTTCCTGAAGCGCGTGCTCGTCGACTTCGGATACTATTCTCGAGCGAACGGGGTTCAGGCAGCGCGAATGTCAGTAAATTGTCGAAGGAGGGAATAAACATCCTACCCACACCGTCGCCGTGACAAAGCCAGCCGAGATGATGACAGTACTAAGTTGAGGTCATTAATCAGCCAAGGCCACCGACAAATTGGTATCAGAAGACTTACATGAACGTTCAGCAATGCGGTCGAAGCCCGACTCTAAAGCGTCCATTTTACTGATCAACTTCTCAAGGTTGTTGCGCGTCTCTCGGATGGCGCGAAGAGCCCCATCGCCGTCATCCAGAGTTTCTGCATATTGCTCGAGGTCTTTCAGGACCTTCAAAAGCTCTAAATGGGTGGCTTCAGACATATTTATCAATCGTGTGCAAAGATCTCACCATCGACATCTGATCGCTCGAGTGAGTAGGAATTGTCCGGTTCGCTCCCTCCAGTTGGGGAGAAGTCGACACTAGGCACTGGATCATCCATACCACGCGTGTCGAAAGGCAACTGCCCGTGTATCTCACCACGGTAGACCTGCCGTCGTTTTCGCTCGGAAGCCCTGTGAGTACACAGTGAGCGAAAGTAAAAGTAAGGCAAAAAATAACGCACGAGAGTTTTGCCATGACCTCCAGAATGACCTGTGCTCGTTGGTAGAAGAACCGGCCTTTCATACTTGTGAGCGACATTTGCTGCCTGCAGGCGATGGCATACGCACCAAACTCTTTTCTGCGAACGATCTCAATGACGGTTGCTCCGTAAGCATAGATCATGTTGTGAAGTCGCTGTATGTGAGAGAAGCTGTTCTTTGCTCTCAAACTAGCTTGAAGGGTTGTGAGGGCGGACGGAAGTTGGACAAGGTCGTTGTTGAGTAGACTGATTTGCCGCAAAGCTTGCATGCATTGCTCAGTGAAGGCGTTCTACACGTTGTCTTGGATGAGAAAACGCGCCGCTGGAGTAGAAGAGAGATGTACCTTGATGCTTGTGATTGATACCACGTCGTCTCGCAAAGTAGTGTCATTATGTCGAAGTTCTGGATAGGGATAAGTGTCAAAAGTGGGAGAATGGGAAGGTGAGTTACCTCTAAGAAGTACATCTGAGTCCGATACGGGACCTTCATGCGGCATGAACGAACGTGGTCTCCACGGAGAGGAGGATAACGCACTTTCGAGGGTCGCAACAGTGTCTGATATCCTATCGAATATCTCTTGGCATTGTTGCACCAGAATTTCTGCTTCATTCAATAAACTGCAGAGCGCATCACGGTTGAACTCGAATAATTGGAAATAGTCAAGAGACACAACTCACCGATTGTCCGCAGCGATCGTGCGCACTTCATCCGTCCCTTCCGTGAGGTGGTTCATGGTTTCCTCGGCATTCACATACCGTCCTCGAAGGTCGCCTTACAGAGTTCTTCAAGATTTGAGTCCAGATAGCAATGCTGGATGTACTTACCATGAGTTTTGCGACAGATCTCTGCAACCTGACGCATCTTCACGTTCGAAACATAGTCGGACAGTGTTCGTCCGCGGTCCCCAGATTTCATGGCCCTCTGCATCGCAGGTGACAGAAATTCTCGATGTACGCTGATACGCGCCAGCATATCCAGATCCGCGTCCACCCCCGCAAGCAATGACGCCTGTCTGTCGAGTTCGCGCTTTGCATTGTTAGCGACGCCATCGAAGGCGTCCTTCATCGCAAGTACGTTTAAATCAAGGCTCCTCGATGCTATGTGAAGAGCAGACTGTTGGTATCGGAGGGAAAGGAGGGTGTGATTAATGGCTTGGTGATGGAGGTGCGCGGTCCGGAGGTAAGAGGCGCCTAATTGAGAAGGTCGGAAGGGCGGCGTGGCGGCAATAGTGTCTTCAAGGAATGAGAAGAGCAATAAACAGATGCGGAATGGGGTCTACCTTCAACTGAGGGTTGCAATGGAGGCTCTACTCGAAGTTCATGGAGCACAGTATCCAAATCTTCGTCGAGATAATACTTGTTGAACACAAAGATAGACTAGAGGGAAAATCATAACGTGCTCGAGAGCTATAAGAGGGCTTACTCACCTGATCTTGCGAACCTGCGAGTTCTCTGACATTGTCATTCCTAAGCCTCCTTCCATCCGACAAGTATGCAAGGACAGCATCCTCTTCCACCCCTATCTCCTGGTGCAGAAATAATTCTAGGCTTCCTACTCTATTATATAAATGAGCATAGATGAGATGAAGTTGCCACATGGAAATAGCTACCTCTCGATGTCCCATAGTGATGCATTCACCTGGTGATAGAGCGGTACGTCAGCGCGGGGTAATGTGACAGGTTAGGGGGTTTGTACTTGGAACATCTCTCCATCTTCCGCGCGACATATCTGCAACATTGTTGTTGCGACAAGAAACTTGTACACAAGAACAAGGAGGAGAAACGAGAGGAGTATTGGCCGTCGACACGCTGAAGCCGCCACTTTGGGCGTCATTCTGCTTTCAGGCGCGTTGACGTAAAAGCATCACGTGTAGGATGATCGAGCGCCTCCCTCCGAAAAGACCGAAACAGGTTGACTCTGCTGGCGCCGGCCGCCTGTGTCGACAACGACGACGCGGACACTTTCAACAAATCCTCCCGAAATACTCCAGATATCTTTTCTAGGTTCCATGTTCCAGACATTTTATACCGCAAGCTTAGATGCCTCTATATTCCCAGTCTCCGTGAATTGGTAAGTTGTCAAGTCGCCTGTACGACACCCATCTGCTTCAACCTCTCCATGACTACCTGCGCCTGTATTTCGGCCGGTATGTCGAGTTCGACGTGTATAACATCCTCTTCCCCTGTCGTAGTAGGATCCTCCAACGTCTTCAACTGTGACTCCAGCATTGAAGCTTTCATGTAATGCCCCTCGCGATGCTCCATGCGCGACATCAAGATCTCTCGAGGCCCATGGGGATGGACGAAAATCGTACGGAGGCGATGGGATGGAAGATGTTCGTGGATTGCAGTGTCGGGTCCTGCGTGAAATCTTGCATGTTGATCGTCGACTGTATCGTGCGGTTGAGATTTATGACCCGGAGGTGCGTGCTCGCGTGCAGTTTCGAGAACGTCCTTGACGCTTTGTCCACCATGCTCCTCCAGCGCGATCCTGTCTCCCCTCAGCACGTCTCGGTAACTTTTCTTCAACGCCGAACACGCGACGACGGCCCCCATTTCACCCCGTTCAATGGATCTATGCGCTTGATCTCGGATTCGGACCAGCCATGGAGCCCGATCAGCGTCTGTCAAAGGGATGCCTTGGCTCATCTTTTCCACGTTGGCGGGTGGGTGCAGGTCGTCGCCATCCATGAATGGAAAGGAAAGCCTGTCCGCCAGTGCTTCTCCCAGGGTCGACTTGCCGCAACCGGAGACCCCCTGGGTGGGATCGATTTCTGTCTCATCTTGCTGCGAGAGTGTTATTGACGTACCATTACCACAATGAAAACAGGATCATTTCCGGATTTATTTGCCTGTGGATCGGAAAGCATCAGTGCATTTGCCAGGTGTTTGTTGCGTTGCCGCACTCACGTCTTGTGGTGCCATGNCGCCTAAGTTCGGACAAGAGTTTGGCGAATTCCGCGATCAAATACGCATGGAACAGACACAATTAGTCCTGTCCGCGGCACAACTGGTGGTAGGATGTGGATCTGTGCTGTGGGGAGGATTGCTGCACATGACGTCGCTGGACCGAACCCTAGCGGTGGGTCGGGTCTGAGCCGAGGGTGGCCGCGGCTGAGTCACGCAGATCACGTAGGGCGGGTCGGCAGTGGCCACGAAAGCTCAGCAACTGAGCAAGACGCCGGCTGGTGACCAAGCTCAGCTAGGCTCAGCTTCCGAGGATGCTCACGTACAGGATCGACTAGCACCCGATTGCCGTCGGCCCCGATTCTTCAAGTTCTCCCGCTCTATTGCTTTCGGAACCGATCGTTTGACGCTGCTTGGGCCGCCGATGCCAAGTCCACATACCGGCGACCTGCTGTGGGGGAAGGGCCAAGGTGGGCGGCAGGAAGCCCACGTTGTCGAGACTCGGGCACTCGGAGGATTTTTGCAAGGTTGCCATTCCGTCCACACCCTCAGATATCCACTTGGCAAATGCTGAATCTTGAGAGCGGTAACGGAACTTGGTCTCTGCGCATGATTCAGCACGCACCGCGGCGCATCTTACAACAGCCCCTATATAACCCATAGCTTAGAGAGCTCGATAATCACACCTCTCTCGTCTTCCACCGCAGCCTCTCAGCAGCCTCCTCCCCTCTTCCCAGCAACTTCCCCCTTCCTCTTCCCCCTTCCCCCACACCTCTCTCACCATGGCTTTCCGTTTCGCATTCTCGTCGATGTTCCGCGCCCAAGAAGATATCTACGTCACTTCCGAATCCGCTAGCAAAACCAGCGACGCGCTTTCCTGGATAGCAGAGCTCGGTGACGCACCTTCCACTGACAAGAGCGAGATCGCAGAACTCGTTGCGTCTTACGGCTCATCGTCCGCGACCGCATGGCTCGAGTTCGAGCGCTACAAGATCTGGCGTCCCTCAATACCCATTCCCCAGTCGTCTTTCCCTCCGGTCCAGGGCTACCTTCGCTCTGACCCCTACATTTTCGCATGGGGTAACCCCCTGGTCTCGGACCCGAGCGCACTCACGGCCACCGCAGCAGCATTCCGGGCCTGGTGTCAAGCGCAGAAACTGCGCCTCGTCTGGTGCTGCGTAGATGACGACATGGAGAAGGTTTTGTCTGGTGGCATGTTCCGCTGGAGCACGCTCACCTGCATCGTCGAGGACGTCATCGACCCGCAGATCGTTGTTGAGGTGGTCAAGATGTCCGGCGGTGGATCCGATATCAAGGATTTGAAGAAAAACCTGCGCAGGGCAGAGCGGGCAAAGGTGACTGTGCGCGAGGTACAGAAGGACGAGTGGACAGAGGAGCAGAAGCGCGAAGTTGAGCAGGGTGTTTTGGCATGGAAGGAATCTCGCAAGGGTATTCAGATTGCATCTGTACGTCTTTCCTATCCTGTTGCGTTCCGTCCTCTTCTGACAACGAGTTTTTAGACTTCATTCCAATCCTGGCTTGACTTCAAGCATCGGCGCTACTGGGTCGCAGAGCACGAAGGAGTGGTGAGTTTCCTCTCCTCTCCAGTACGCCCAAGGACATGGCTCACACATCTCACAACAGATCGTCGGCCTTCTTATCCTCGCACCCATTCACCCTTCCACATACCAAATCAAGAATGCCGTCTCCTTCCCGACCGCACCCCGCGGTACCTCTGAGGAGCTCATCTACCGCGTCATGCACGATCTGCAGAACGCCGCACACCACGACCCCCGCCCCATCGAGATCCAAACCCGCCAAAAGGAGTGCAGCCTCCCATTGTTCCCGAATGTCGAGATGTCGGCAGTCATGGCCCGTGCCGGCATGTCGTCCGACCATGACGACGATGTCTTGTCCAACAGCTCCGGCTCTAGTTCCAGCTCGAACTCCAGCGGCGCACCGTCGCGCTTCGACAGCCCAGGGCCGTCACCAGTGTCCTCTGCGTCGTCGCTGCCGCCCCTCTCCCCTATGGAGCCGTCAAAGCGCACCATGGTCACGTTCGGAGTCTCGGCTTCTGATTCGCTGACGCCGGTGCACAATCTGTCGGGGTGGAAGATCACCTGGCTCGGCAAGACGTACGGGAAGATCATGGAGGTGACTGGTTTGACAAAACGCGGCGACTTCAGGGTAAGCAGCTCTCTGCCTACGATGCGATTACGAACCTGCGATGCTGACGATGTATCCCTCGTATTTAGAACAAGTTTCAGTCCGAGCACGTCCCGAGCTACGTCTGCTACCCCGCGGACATGTCTTTCGGCATCGAAGGCGTCAACTCCCTCATCAACTGCTTGCGGCAATAAATGCACCCACGATCTCTGACGCTCGTGTATCCTCTGTGTATCATCACTGTATCTGTACCATCTCACTTTACTGTATTGGCCGTCAACCTCTCCTGACACTCCTTCGTTTCTTGCTCACGACCCTACACTCGTATTTCATATTAATCCCCTCTACTTATTGTGCTACTAGTTTATATCACCCCTGGCTGACCAGGTTGTTGTCTCGTACCATATCTCCAAGCACGCTTCCGCTTCGTTAATGTCTGTAACTTAGAGACTCTATGTCTTGTATCTTATCTTATTCATGAAAACATAACGACTTTCGATGCCATCCTTCCGAGAAGTGCCTAACTGACGTATCCCGCTGACAGTACTTGACAACGATGACTTTCTCTCGATCTGAGCGTTGAGATGGGAGTAAGGGAATCTTGGGACCACGTCACTAATAATATGAGTACAGATGTTCCAAACGCCGTAGGAAAGCATAGACAGAAAACAATGCAGAGCACGAGCAAGAGTACGAAGATCCAGACCTTCGAAAGAGAGCAACAAAAAGCGTATCGAGTCGAGACCATCCTCAACCATCCCTACCGCGCCGCCGCCAGCACCTTCTCCTGTAGCGAACACGACTGCCACGCGTGCCACATCATCGTGCGGAGCTGCAGCACATCCTCCTTCCACGAGACCACCAGATTCTCGTCGCGGAACTCCTGCGTGAGCTTCTCGCAGCGCGTGATATTCTCCGGGCTCACAAAGTCAACCGCCACCTTGACGCAGTCTGCGAGATTGCACACCTACGACCCCGGTCCCTAATCAGCTCCCGATGTCGCAACACCAGGCAGGCGGGACCACGTACCTGATGCGCGCATCCCGCGGGGATGAACACTGCGTCGCCGGGACGCTGGTATATACGATGGCTCTTGACGCCGCACTTCTCGTATAGCTCGCGTCGCAGCGTTGAGTCCAGGTAATACCGCTGTACATGGATCGGATCGCTCGACTGCACCTCCGAAAACTTCTCCTTCATGAATTTGCGGATGGCGTCGGAGTCCTCGGGTCGGAACAAGTCCCACGCCGCGACGCCCGGGCTACCATCCGCCCTCGGCTCAGCGTGCAACATGACGTTCACGGCGTCGGCCATATCCATGTGCAAGCGTGTGGTCCCGTTCGAGCCAGCGGTCTCAAATGTCTCCATTGCGTTATACATCTTCGGGCCTAGGGACCAGGAACTATTGGTAAAGCTCTCGCACTACGCAGTAGGCCTGGGGACTCACCGATATCCGGGGCAACAGTGTTAGACGGGAAGTGCGATGCGATGTTCAGAACCCCGTCTCGTCGCGTATAGTTGGGCATCGGCACCGCTCGCGCGAAGTCGACGAAAAGCTCTGGGAACGCAGCCTTGAAGTCCATCGACGGCGGCCAGTCCTTCAACTTCCAGCAGCCCGTCCTGCCCTCCCGCGTCTTGAACTGCTTGAAGAACTCGCCAACTGTAGTCTGCTTTGTCTCGTTCGTCTGACATTCGACGATCGAGCATTCTTGTTCTCCGTACTTCTCGATGAAATATTCTGGGGTCCAGCCGATCGCGAATTTGGAGAGTTGATCGGTGACGACTAGTGGGTAGCCTTGCCTCCAAGCCTCGCGGAATATGTCTTCGGTCAATTCGGAATCTGAAAAAACCTGGGTAATTTCGGAGGGGATGTCATCCGTCGCAGGATCCGCCGCAGCGGGTTCGACAGGCTTCTGAGGCTGAGGCTGTGGTTGAGGGGGAAGGTCGTTGTCCATGTTATCATCTGGTAGTGGCGACAGTGGAGAGGGGGGAGATTCTCTTGCGCCCTCGAAGCAGACTGGCTGTGAGGTGGTTGCATTGTCCTCGAGAGGCGCCGGTGCAGGTATAATCAGCGGTGATAGCGGCGGCCGTGGTGCATTCACTGGCAACTCTTTCGTCGCCTCCGGAACCTTGACAAGGTCCTCCATCTCCTCGACTGCGCTGAGAAGCTCCTCTTTTCTGAACCGCGACACGGCCAGGAAATTTTGGCCTCGATGCTTACTACCGCGGCTGCAACTAAGGAAGCCCGGTTTCGAAGATATGGAAAGCTTCTCGGGATTGGTCTCTGAGTTTCTCCCGATGGCACTCCAGGTGGGATTCGTCAGTCTTCTAACTTCGTCAAAGCAATCAGAGCAGCATTCTTGTCCACACTGTGTGCACATCCATGAGGATGAGAAGATCGATGTCATGCAAGTGTCTGAGAAAAAGTCAGTTTCAGCGTCTTGCGAGGGAGATATTGGCAGTGACTGACCGCAGGTAGCACGGACGTCCATTTCTGGAGATCGGCAGATCCCCTCGGGGATCGTCTGGTGCTCAAGGGCGAGCTGCAGCACAGGAAGAAGCGAGTGGGCAATTGCCACCTTCAGAAGCGCATTCAGCTATCGATGCAGTAGTCGCTCTGCCAAATGTACCTTCGTTCTCCGCAAATGTGTTTCGTGGAACTTGATATTCCAGGTCGTTGGAAACTCAAAGCGCGGTCCTTCGTCTGAGTGTTCGTTGTTGAATGTGTAGATTCTCCGCTCTGGATCCGACGTTTGGGCATTGTGGACGAAGAACCTAATGCCCATGAAGCGGCACGTATCGCCCGCTCGACGTCGAATACAGGATATGCACCGGGGGACATCCTTGTACTCGGTTCCCTCGTATTTGCTTGAGTAACACCGCGAACTCTGAATTTCCATTATCATGTGGCTCTCCTCATGTCGAGGTGAAGAAGAAGCAGCGGCAGAAGAAGATCCTATGAGTATACAGCATAAGTCATGCGAAGATGTACGGGCTTGAGTCCATACTTGGAGCGCTCACGGACTTGCTCTTCTTTCTCCTCAGCACCTCCAACAGAGGCTCCTCATCGCCATCTTCGTACCTCTTCGGACGCTTTCGAACACGAGGGGGAGGAGTGGGCTGTATACAAGGCTCGGCGAGCATTGGAAGAGTGAGGTGGTGAACGGTGCACAAAGGAGAGTGACCGTGCGGTTCGGACTAGGTGCTGCGCCACTCTACACGGCGTCTGGCCTCGCGGAATTGGAAATTCCGAGCTTTCACGTGAGCTCTAGACTAGATCAGGTGATCGTGTCTTAGTCGCCGTTTGCCGTGATCACTGACTGCAGTGCGTCGAGCACCTGTTGTCAATTTCTGCACGCGTTTCCATCCTCAGAGCAATTATTTTGTATCTCATGTCGCTATTCATGATAATGAATTGAGAATGTTGCAATTAACAGATTCTAAGATAAATTAAAAATCATGCGTAAAAGTACGAACGATGCTGGGCCTATACAGTAATACAGTTGTGAGTCGTGAATCATGCCGAATCGTGAGCACCTCGATAAGCTCAGTCGATATCCTCTGCGTTGACATCCCCTGTCCCATTCCGCGCAGTCTGCTTCTCACCGTCGTCATCCGCCAGCTCAATGCAGACGCACCACAGCACCCGCCCCCACGGCTCCTCTCCATCCTTCACCTCATTCGTATGCAATCCTGCATGTGACGCATGTTGTGGAGAATGCTTGCGCTCGCAGCAGACGAAGCGGACCGGTTGTCCGTCCCAATAATGCATGAGGTCAAACGAAATGCCGCCAGGAAGCCGAAGGGCGAGTGTCGGTGCGAATTCAATGAATCCGTAACAGAAGTCAACGGTAATAAGACCCTAATGGGACACACTAAGATTAGAGCGCGCCGAAGAAAGAAAGCTGCAGCAGGTGACATACCTCTGGGCCAAAGACGATCTCCCTCCTTTTTTCTGTGTCTCTGAAGTACGCTTGTCTCTTGGCAGGCGTATCGAGGTGCTGGAGACTCCGGTCATGTTTTTCCGCCTTCTTGATCGCCTTCTCCAGCTTCTTGCGCTCTTTCTTCCCCGTCTCAGAAAGGCGCGAAGAAATGCTCGAGATGGATGACGCCGAGACGCGATTTTTCTTTTTGTGAACCGCGTCCGAGTCGACGCACAAGTGCGTGCTGGAATGGGAACGTGGGCCTATATCCCTCCGCACGACTTCCAGGGGCAAGGATTGCGAGGACGACGCGTTTGAGCTCGACCGTGAGTTGGACGAAGACCCAGACGAGGTGGACGACCCAGAGTCACTCGTCGCCAAACGCGGCGGAGACGGGATCCCCACGCCTGCATGCATCGCGAGGTGCAATTCTGACGTGTCGTCCGCGATGGAACGAGCATTACGTGGCGGGAAGGGGGGCCAAGACGAATGCGGCTCCGGGCGTGACGCAGGCTGCGCCGCAGGAGCGGGCGCTGCGCGGTGAGTAGGGTCACCAAGGGTTCCCGATTGAGGGTTTCCATCGGGACCGCTTTCGATCGCGGACTGCGAGGCCGCTAGGTGGGTATACGAGAAATGGGGCATCGTCGCGATGAGCGGCGAGAGCGCCCATGGTTTCGTCGGTGAAGAGAGATCATGATCAAGCGTGGGGTCAATGAATCTGCATAGCGAATGATCAACAAAATTATTACGAACAATAAAAGACATGGTACGACTTACTTCATGAATTTCAATGCGGCCCCAGAACCCCATGGGAGCTTGAGAGGACGGTCGAACGTGTTCCCGAACATGACATTGTCGGCAGAATACGATTTCAGAAACCTCCCTACGAAAGCCACAATCCTGATGAGATTATGCGATAGCAAGGACATCCTTTTCTACTTACCTTGAACTTGGATGCTCCAGGTAATTCCCTGCCGATCCTCTCTGTGAAAGTACTCGCTGTCCAGGACATTACCATCCGTGTCTGTGAAGCCTTTGATATAGACGACGACCTGCCCCTCAAACGCGTCGGAGAATATGGAGTGAGGGGTGCCGGAGTTGACTGTGATGGGCACGAGTTCAGCCGTGGACGGGCCAGCAGTGACGCGAAGACGAGGCATGGTGTGTGGGGGAGGGATGGCGTGTTCGTGGTATTTATGGGCGATGTGAATTCGCGGACAGCAGCCGGATGGAAGTTAGCATGAGAACCACAAGCGAGGACGTGTTATGCGACGGTTCCTAGCAACGCGTCTCGGACTGCGCGGGCGAAACCACACCAGGCGGGAATTCAGGGTACAGGAACAACGAGTAGGCACGCAATTGTCTGTCGTTGTCTGTCCAGCTGCGAAGGAGATGGGTAACAGGAGGAAGTGGGGCAGCCCGCTACCAGAGAGCGCTACAAGTACTATAGCAAGAGTGAGTTAAGAGGATTGGTCACAGACGTCAGACTCAGCAAACCCGTTTAATTTATTTCCTTGCGCCCAGATCTCAGATCTCCGGCTATCCTACTCCGGCCATCGGGCCCGCCCGCCGGATGCGAGCGCCGCTGATGCGCTGCCCAGGCCGGCGGATGTCTGCTTTCGAGTTCCTTGCCGCCCGACGCCGTCCGCGATGGCCTTGGCCCGAGCCGCGGCTCAGGACACGCGACGCCATTGGACGATCAACCGGACGCGCACTGGCGTTCACCCAATATCAGAGTGCGCACACATCTCACCCGTTCGATACAGTGCTGCGCATACCAACGCATGACAGATGGGCCTGCTAGGAACGGATAGAAGGGCACAAAGTGCAGGGGAAGATTTGTACCGTAAAGGACGGCGCGCCCCGCCTTTCCCAGAGATCCTGGAGATATTTCAAGCAACCTGCCATGGAAAGAGACACCGAAGAACACAAACATACAACACGAGGCACTGTATGTTACGCTGTCCAGGGTATATATCATGTAGGCGATACAGTGCATTACCAGATCCTGTCTGTTGAGAGGTCCTGAAAATAGTACATTAAAGAAAGGAGTGAAGGAGCGCCGTCGGCGAACAAGAATAATAGCGGGCCTATAAATATCAACAACCCGAAACCCAGATGAAGCATCGCAATAACTATATGTCCATTGAAAATTCTACCATGGTGATCCACGAAATCGAAAAGAATGATGGTGAATTGGAAGCACCAACAGAGACGACACTGCGGTCGTGTAAGTCGGCGTGTGAATACATGAGTGGCAATGTCAACGTACCAAAAAAGCCCAAAGTTCAAAGCCTCCCAATGAAAGAGAATGCCATCGTCGCCGCCGCGAATAGACTCCACACCGCCATGTCCATGTCCCACAGCCTCGACGCCGCGCTGGTCGTCGCTGCCATCTGCACGTAATCCTGCCCACATTTGTTCGCCGCGAGCTGGGCTGCACCAGCGTACGTCTTCTTCAGACCATCGATCTGGGAAACCTGCGGATAGAACAGCGCCATAACACTCTTCGTGCATGGTGAGCACGTGGGGGTTGTGGTGTTGGACATCGAGATGCCGAAGGGAAGCGAATAGTAATATAGATCCGATGGGTTCGAGTTGAGCGCGGCCTCGATATAGCAGTACGTCGAAGTACTCTGATCAGCGAGGCAAGCTGCCTGGCGCAACAAGGAATATGTTTGTAAACCTGTATCACGAAGAATGGAGGTGATCAACAGCCGCGGATCTCAGTAATGGGGGAACACAGCTACCTTCTTGTGCCTGCAACACAGTCTCATTCTGATCATCCAAGTCCTTCTGACACTGTTGCGGAAGCTGAGACGCGAACCATCCCATATTGGAGACGCATTGATCCTGACTGAGTGGCGTGTTGCATGTACCCCAGATGTCCACGTTCAGCGCGGAGACATTCGATTGTGCCTGCTTCAAAAAACAAAATGGGATGTTTCGTTATAGCACGTCAAGTAAAGACCGTCGCATGCGCATAACCCAGAGCCAATTTCAACACACAGAGCCATACAGTAGGGAGAGGAAATTTGGAACGAGAAAATGGGTACACACCTGAATGAAAGCGCTTGATGTCTGCGATAGGAACGAGAATGGACGGCACTGGCGAAACGGCTCCGAGCCCGTCATGTTTACCATGAATTGCTGGCACGACGTGCTCGAGTAGTTGTTGTTCATCGTCGTATCGAATGGCTGTGGGAACGGTGTCGGTAGCACAGGCGGCGACGTCGGAATTGTCGGTACGCTGCCGCTTGCGGCCTGTGTGCCAGATGGAGACGCAGATCCACCTGATGGTGTTCCGGGCGTGGACGAGGGGAAGACGATGCCGGATTGCGTCGGTGTCCCAGATGCCGTCACAGCGTTGGAGGCCTGACGCCGCTCATGCATGTGCCTGTGGCCTGGATGCACGTCCCATTTCGAAGGTATCGGTGATAATGGGAGTACCTCCGATTGCTTGACACCAAGCAGGTCAAGAACCGCAGGATGCGACGTCAAGCGTGTCGAGAGCGCGATCAAGATGAGGATGATCGGGACAAGGATGATGGAGACCCGCGTCCGCCGCGCTGTGCGCAGCTTACGGGTCTGCGTCTCCTCTACCTGAGCGAGTATCGTTGCGGCCTGCTTCGGAACCTTCAAAGTCGACGATGGCTGCGAAGACGCCGGGCGGTACGATGGCTCTGGCGAGAGGTTGCGCGGAGTGGGCGTGGGCGAGGGCGTAAGCAGGGGCGTGTCGGGCGTGTCGAAGGGGTCAATCGGCCTAGGAAGGGGAGAGGCCGGAGGGGTGAACATGACGAAGGATGGGGTATCGTTTCACAGGTTTTGTATCGCTGAAATTTGATATTCTGAATTCCTGTGTTTGCTTGGGACTTGGATGGCCCTGTGTGTTTATGTTCACTGATCGTTTGATGGACCGGCAGGGGTAAGGAACGTGGTTAGAAAAGAATGTTTCCGACCAGATAGGAAGGACGGAGGAAGAGCGGAGGTCTCCTGTTTTTATGCGAAGTCGATAGCTGCTTATGCACGGTGCTGCACCTGACAACTGTCCGGCGAATCAATGACGAACGCGAACGGTGTATTATTGGCACATAGACAAGTTTGAAGGGAAAGACGGTGAGAATTTAGATAGAAGTTGATTGAAGCAACCAACGTACCTTATACACCTCACACACCACTTTACACCAGCCGCAGAGATAGATCGATGCTCGGACGACGAGGGTGAGAGAAGGCAGGAAGGCGAGCGCCGGGACACCAGTGCTTTTCTACCCAGCCGACCATGGACGCGCCGGATGGAAATCCGCGTCCTGTTTGGGCCTACAGGCCTAGGCCTGGGCCACCGCCGTCCCCATGGGTCATAGGGATCAGTGGCACGGCGGGCGCCCCGCTCGAATACTTGGGCGCCCACTTCTTAGAGCTTCGTAGACCATTGTAATATTCGCGCCCTTCGCCTGTGGCAAACCCCAATCCGTGCCGACTGCATCTCTTCCTTCATATTATTCCAAGCCGCTGCTCCACCTTTTACGGCTGCAGGGAAACCGTTCTATCAGTAATTCACCATACTTTCACTGGAACATCCCACTGGACTTGAAAGATCTTTCCAGCATCCCACATCACCGACTACATCTTCGCCTCGTCCGTCTATGACTCATGAAACCACGCATGCCATCCCACCCGTGCCTCCGGAATTATACGAGCTGACTAGAGCTCAACATGCCTGACGTCTCCATACTTATGTTTGATGCACGCGCTGTTCCAGGAAACACGACACCGGTCGTCAAGCCTTCTGAAAGTACAGCCCACCCACGACTGGGCCTTCTGGTGCGTGATATTGCCACTGTTTAAGACACACGCTGTGGACCGTGGTTGTGGCAGTACGAGAGCACGTGACACACTGCAAAGCCTTGGCTTCAAACGGAGTTACCACTGGCTTGATTAAATAGACAGCTAAAGGCTCTTCTGACTAGCGACGGCGCTAGTAGCGTGCATCAGAACGTGGCTGAGGAAAACGCAGGGGGTTGGCCAGACTTGTTGAGGAACAAGGAATCATGAGAGCGCAAAGATCATTGAAGCGGAGTGTGAGAAACCCGCCACCGAACTTTGAATTCGTCGTCGTCGCCGTCTTGTACTTGTCGACTCTGCCCTCTGCATCTGCACCGTCCTCGAAACAAGCCTTCCACCCGCTTTTTGCTTGTCCTGCGATATTCACTCCACCTCTCACCTACTCAAGGCCACCGCAAATTGAATTTGCCACGCAGAGGGTATTAGCCTTCACAAAGGCAAACAGAATCACCTCACTCCACCTCGTTGCTTTCTCCCGACCACCTTGTACTCCGAACACACCCGTCCCCACCCCATCCCATCCCCGTAGACCAGCCTTCCACGATGTCGCAATCAACTCGCCCCTCCTCATCCTCTTCGTAAGTCTTGCGCTCGATTTTGATAATTTGTTCTCGCACCTATGTTGTCCCTTTGTCGCCAGTCATAACGGCAACTGGCGTGCAGGTCTCCGCCCCCCGCCACGCGATGAACGCCCTAAAACTGAGGACGTGAAGAACATCAAAGGCCTCGAGTTTGAAGACATGTACCTCCGCCGCGAGCTTCTCATGGGTATTTTTGAAGCCGGATTCGAGACACCCTCGCCTATTCAGGAAGAAGCCATCCCTATCGCACTCACGAAACGTGATATCCTCGCACGCGCGAAGAACGGCACCGGAAAAACGGCTGCGTTCGTCATCCCCTCCCTGCAGCAGGTCGACGTGTCCAAGAACAAAATTCAAGCCCTTCTCCTTGTGCCGACACGTGAACTAGCCCTGCAGACCAGTCAGGTCTGCAAAACCCTCGGCAAACACATGGGCGTACAAGTCATGGTGACTACTGGTGGCACCACGCTCAAAGACGATATTCTGCGGTTGTCGGAAGAGGTGCACGTGCTCGTCGGAACTCCTGGCCGTATCCTCGATTTGGCTGGCAAGAACGTTGCCGATCTCAGTGAATGCCCGGTATTCGTCATGGACGAGGCCGACAAACTCCTCTCACCAGAATTCTCTCCTGTTATGGAGCAGCTCCTTTCTTATCTCCCCAAAGACCGTCAGGTTATGCTCTTCTCTGCCACCTTCCCCCTAATTGTCAAGGATTTTAAGGTACGGCTCTATAGTCCTTATTCCAATAGCTATCGCTCACGTCGTTATAGAACAAACATATGAACTCTCCGTACGAGATTAATCTCATGGACGAACTTACTTTGCGCGGCGTTACACAGTACTACGCCTATGTGGAAGAAAGACAGAAGGTGCACTGTCTGAATACGCTCTTCTCCAAGGTATGCGGCATTCGCATTTTATTTTACGTCACGCTCAACGTGCTCAATCTTATCCAGCTCCAAATAAACCAGTCAATAATTTTCTGCAACTCTACGAATCGTGTCGAGCTCCTCGCCAAGAAGGTGACGGAACTCGGCTACTCATGTTTCTACTCGCACGCGAAGATGCTCCAGTCGCATCGTAACCGCGTTTTCCACGACTTCCGCAACGGCGTCTGCCGCAACCTCGTTTGCTCCGATCTCCTCACTCGTGGTATCGATATCCAAGCGGTCAACGTCGTAATCAACTTCGACTTCCCGAAGAACTCGGAAACATATCTTCATCGTATCGGCCGGTCTGGTCGATTTGGACACTTGGGTCTTGCGATCAACCTTGTCACCTACGAGGACCGGTTCAACTTATACAAGATCGAGCAGGAGCTCGGCACGGAGATCCTGCCCATTCCACAGCAGATTGACAAAGGCCTCTATGTCGCACCTTCTGCCCAAGACGAGCCCGCCCCCCAGAAGCCTGCCCGCACGCAGGACCAACAGGCCGCGCAGAGGCAGCAACAGCAGCAAACCGCCGCACAGGTGCAAGGCCCGAGTAGGCCCCCAGCGCAGCAGGTCGTATACCAGTCTAACGGTCAGCCCGGACGACCAAATGGCGCACCGGCAGCCGTCCAGGGTCAAGCAAGGTCTTATCACGCCGGGCCCGCAGGCGCATACCAAGGACAGGTTCCTGTAGCTCAGCGATGAGCGATGTCACGGATTATCAGGCGCCGTGGTGGGCCGGTGGTGTTGATGGAGCACGCCGAGGTTGTGGAGAAGTTCGGGTGTTTGTGTGAGGGCTTGCGCTGTGATGGTAACCGACTTTCTCTTCTCACTCGCTATTGCATCTGGCATTTTTGCAAACTAGGCATTTTTCTTCTTTTTTTTTTTCTTCCCTTTCTATTGTATTCCTCTCTTCAGCTATCCCTTCACTAACATCGTCTACACTCCTACCCAAACAATTCGTAGGAGTCGAATCCGCCTCTTTCCCCTTCCACTTCTGTACTGCCTGGCTTCCCCTACCTTGAGGGACACTCGAACTCGAACTCCCTTTATTGCACGACTCCTCAACCCTGCCTCTTATTATCTGGGATACACCTTTTCCTTCTGCCCTTTTGATTTTACATTTTTGCTGATGCCTTTAGTGAGGGATGGAGGTGGTTGGTGGCTGTTCCATGGTGTTGTCCTGATCTTCGATGCGCTGCTCTTTGTTCAGTAGTCCTCGCACATCGGAGAATTGTAGCAATGTTGACTGGCAATATATTGACATTGTTATCTTATACGCTCTCTTGCAAGGGTTGCCGATAGTAGGGGTGCCAGCAGAGTCAAAACATAATGCTTGTGGAGTCATAGATTGACTTATAAAGATGTAACTGTCAAGTCGTTTCTATCGCCAAGTGCGTGCCGGCTGTGCGATTATATACGCTTCTCTTCAACTCTGACCATGGTGGTGGAGGGACGCGCTACCACCTGTACCACTTCATAAACACCCATCTCCATCTCTTCAATACGCTCCGATATCTGTCGAGACTGGCAGGAATACGAGTCCGAACAGCTGGGAGAACGCCGAGATAAAGACAGGAAACGACACTTCGGCATGTGAGTGACTCTGAATCTACTGCTAGAACTTGCTTTGAAGTCGGCCTCCGTCTTACTGGTCCCCCTAGACTCTCAACTGCTCGTTATCGAGCTTCGTGAAGAACCATGTCACGAGAATATTCTCGTTTACCAATGTACGACCTACCCAACTCCAGCCCTCGTCTGCGCTCATCGTCCCGCTCCCCATACGCAACCGACACCCCATATTCCTTTTTCCCTCCCCCTCCCCCTCCGCCCGACACATACACTGACACTCGCCGCAAATTCACCTGGTCTAGCCACGGCAATGCCGCACATTTCCTACGCCCGCGCTCCATCTTCCTACTATTCCTCAAATACGGCCTCCCCGCGCTCGTGCTGCTCGTCGTGACGGGCTACTTCCTCTGGGAGCCGCACATAGAGCTCGCATTCTACCAGCGCGCCTGGGTGCAGAAGGAGATCGTGCCCACAGAGCCGCTCTCCGGATGCTTCAAGCCCGAGCGCGTGAGCTCGTCGTACAACATCTCCGAACGCCTCTACGGCCCACGCATAAACGAAGTCCAGGCAGGAATGCCGTTGCGCCTAGGCCTGGACTGCTACGATTTCGCAGGCACCATCCAATCACCACCAGCGTCGCTGGACGAGCAGCGCGGCAAGACAAACTATCACTCATATTGGCGCGTTGACCTCGCCCCGTTCGGGGAGCGCCAGGAATGGATGCTCAAGTCCTTCTTCGCGACGCAGCCGTCTAGGCACTCCCGCTTCATCCTCTGGTCAAATGGCGACCTGTCGACGAATAAGCTCCTGCAGGGCTATGCAACGAGCTTCCCGGACTCGTTCGAGCTGCGGGTAGCGGATGTGCCGGAGCTGGCGAAGGGAACGGAATTGGAGGGGAGTCCGCTGTTGAGCAGCAAAGACAAGCTCGCATGGACAGATGGTGACTTGATCCGGCTTTTGGTGCTGTGGAAGGAGGGCGGGGTGTGGGTGGACATGGACAGCTTGTTGACGCGCGATCTGTCGCCATTGCTGGAGCACGAATTCGTCACTCAGTGGGATTGCTATGGTGCGTGGTACGGCGCTCGTAGTCGGAGCCCTGAGAAGGCTAACTCGTTTTGTAGATAAGATATACCAGCCCTTGAACGGGGCGCTGATGCACTTCCACGAACACTCCCCCTACCTCTGCGAAGCTTTCCACATCATGGCGACATCTGCCCGACCACGAGCCTCGTCAACTGACTGGGGTGCCCTTTTGTACCTCAAGCTCTGGCGAAGGCTCGTTGCTGAAAGCGTCCCGCCGTTCAAAATTCTGCCCTTCTGCTTCTCCGACGCTCGCTCATGTCGCCTGGATAACCGACTGCCGGATCCCTTCGTGCCCGACCCCGCTGACAAGCATTGGACGGGCGGCCTCACTCGCGACGCCGACGGAGGCCTCGACCAGAAGCTGCGAAAAGTATTTGCCGTACATCTGCATAATCAATGGGAGAAGGACTTCCCTGAGGACGGATGGGTGAGGAGGTTGCTGCTGCGCCGATATGAGGGGAAGCTATCCCCGACAGCGTGGACAGGCGAAACATAGACCAGTGGGTCATTCGGTAGGGTAGATTATAATAGCACTTGTGTATTGCGTCCAATACGGAACTCGCCTCCCATAACCATATTCATAGCATCGACGCGTTGGAAACCTCGCATGCTGCGTTCCGTCATTAAAAGAGCCCTGCAAATGTATTATACGATACTAATGGAGGTCGGGCATGCGTCGGACGGTCTTCCCCTCATTACGCGCATGAACTGTGAGCTTTTCCAGAATCAAGGAGCTCTCCCAACGCGGCGGCGGCGTGCGCTTCTTCGTCGCCCAATAGTAGATGTCCCAGTCGGGCTCATCAAGGAGCTAGTGATGAAAGCATTGTCAGTTATATGAAAAGAATGATCTCCCATACAACTCACCTTGTCGTACTCGCGCAATTCCTCGGCACCCATCTTACTGAGCTCCTCCTGCGCGAACGTGCTCAGAAGCAGGTCGCTTTCGAGCGTCCCGCGCTTTCGACTCTGGTACACAAGACGTGCGCGCATCTTCTCGACCGATTCGTTTGGACGCGGGAGCGGCTCTGGAGGTGGGATGTCGGTGGGAGTGGTGGTCGAAGCGAGATGCTCGGGCGTGTGCGGGAGCGGCCATGGGTCCTTTCGCCGGCATGGAGTAGTCGTGAAGCGGCGTGCGTTTGCGTACGCAAGGCGAGGAAGTATCGAGCGCATTGAGAGAGACATTTCCGTCGTCGTCGCTGAGAGGGATCACTGTAGGCCTCTGTCTCGGAGACTTTGGACGCGGATACTATGACAAGAAGCGTGGGAATGACATACCTTGTGTGGGCCATCGGCTGATCAGATGAGATCTGAAGGACTCAACAGAGCCACAAGTTACAACTCGACGTATCCCTGGAGCTGAATACCTTTCACTGTCTTGTCCTTTCAGCTACTGCTATGACACGAGGCTGCCCGTGGAAATGGCATCCGGGAAGAAAGCTCCTGTTCCCGGCAGTTTGAACATGCCTCGCCAGATGCGAGGATGAGGTGTTGCTCTTCCTAGTCTTCTTTGCACTCACACTGCCCGAACTTCACGACAGTCGAACTGAAGAACGTCCTTCCCATCGGGCCCCTTAAACGTGGTCAAAGCACGGAACAATGGCCCTCTCGATCGATGCGAATGGGCCCATTTTCCGAAGCTGCCTCGCCTGGTAGGACAGCAGTGCCTTTGTATCTCTTTAGAGCTATGCAACGTTCCTTTCAGGCGTAGCACCCCACAAAGCAAAAGTGATACGCATCAGCTTCCGCGCTTCGCCTTGTGCACTAGCCTCCTGGTGATACCGGTACACGCTCCCATGCAGCTGGAACAAGCACCCTCGGGCCTTCCTGATTCCGATGTGGGTACTCAAAGCAGTGGTACGCGCTACGCACAAGCCCCTTTAAGAAGGTTGTGGACGCCAGCTAAGCCCTGTTTGTCCTACTCTCCTCGCGCTGTCTACTACGACCGCCGACGAGCCCAACCCCGGTTCTGATACTTGCCGCATAGTGCTCGGGCGCGCTAGTTGTGTCTATTCAAAACCAGGGTTTCACAGCACGCTGCACAGATCTATCAATAAGACGCCCGTTCAATCGGCGTGATGTTATCGGGCTTCGACTGACCTCTGCCTGCAGAGTCGGTTCACCGAATTCGACCCGCTCGACCCACCCATCTTCTTAGGACGATCTCTCACCGCATTTCAAGTCCGCAGCGCGGTTCTGAGAGCGCTGTCAATCCATCAGTCATCGGGTGACATAGTTCCCGACCTGTTTACTCCTTCAAGAGCCCCGACATCCTTCTGGTTTTCGCATCGCAGCAATATAGATGTCCCGCTGATCAGTACGCCGCTCTCACGAGTCCATCTCAGGTTGGTGAAAGTTCGAATATATCACACTTCGCTATAGGTTTATCAACGCCACTATCCCCAGCAGTGTATGACGGTGCTATTCCGAGAATAGGGGCCCTAGACATGACAGCAACAACAATAGGTGTGCAGCCAACGAGCTCCGATAGCATTCCGTCTTAAGGAAAATCGCTTCGACTCACGGACTCCATCTCACTCCATCTCACAGGCTGACCACTCCTAGAGGTCGATACCAGTGGTTCCCGGCAGTAAGCCATCATCATGCATCGTGTTGCAGTGACGTGGAAGTTCTCATTCTTAGATCTCTTGAACAGCAGCAGTACAGTTCTGAGACTTCTCAGACGATGGCACCATCGTCCTTCGATGTGTCTATTCCTGTGGAACGACTCGAACACGCCAGTCCGCCAGCGCACATGTCCGAAACCGCAGGCCATTCCCACATCGCACGTTGATCGTCACCTTCAGTGATCCTTCGACGCGACCCTGCGCGCAGATAACAAGCAGCGTCATGACGCAATGCAGAAGCCGTGCTTGCATCGCGTTTGCATGGATTTACACATGCTAGCCAGGCTTCGCGCCAATCCAGCCAATTGCAGCAGCGGAAGTCGCCGCATACGTGAGTTCGCGCCCTTGCAAACGGTTCTCCGCCGCATCCGTGGTATCGCGCCTCGCACACCGCGGTATCTATTCGCTGTGCGGCATAGGGGACAGATCTGTGCTGCCATCTCGAAGTGCCGTAAAGTGGACATGGGACGTTCTTGTGATCGAGAAGATGGTGGGTGACGTCGCTGTCCGGTTCTTCAGCGCATGGTCGGCGATGCTGATTGGCGGTTGGGGCATTCGTGAAGGTTCGGTCCTCGGATATTCCATCCCTCTTCCCTCAGCTTCTTATGGTCGCAGTGTGTCTTCCTGTGCAGCTCAGGCTGGACGCTTGCCGTACGCTGGTCTGCAACTTCGGCTGTTTCGGTACCGGGAGTTGGGCCGAAATTTGTGAGTATGTCAATACGTCTGGTCCAAACGAACTACCTCTTTCTCAACTTCTTCTGAAGGATCCCTTATCCCGTCACGTCTTATCAGATATCCTGGGCTCTTCTGTGTTCGATGATTATTAGCACCACTGGAACCCTTCCTCTGGACCCAACTGCTACATTTGCAATCCGACAGATCATCGAACCAATGGCTTGGATGCGCATATCCAAAACGAAGGCGCCGATTACCGTCAGTCCTCGTATTGGGGCTCCCAATTGACTTACTTACAAGGGAGGACCCTCCTCGTAATTGTGACTTTGTACTCGGATCCCGGTCGGTACGTGTTCCTCTTTGCGTAACACCCAGTGCTTAGACATTCTCGATCTTGAGGTCGCTACGTCTCCTAAGGACGTTAATTTACCCATTTTTCAGCAGACGCAAGTCACTTACCCCCAAGAGGAATATTACAACCACGCTACCATCCCGCTCGGTGCAGAACGGAATATCTCCGCACGAGTCAGCACGCACATGGTCACAGTAGCGCATACGGTCAGCACCCCTCACCTACCTCGCGTCGCTGACTGACCCTGACAAAGTGCCTTGCGTAAGCGAGCACCCGACATCGCAGCAAGGCCGGGAAGCCCACATGCATCCGAGCAATCTCGCAATCACGACCTCGACATCAGCATGCCACCGCCGGTCACTGCGCAGGCTTCGCGCTCACGTTCGCAGCCGTAACCCGAACCTCGCTTTCTGGCGCTTCTCGGAATGAAAGCCCAGACCGCCTCGGCCCCACGCCCGCCTTCTCCTTCTCCTTCCCCATAGCGCTTTCATTATTTCATATACAGAACACCGCAGCACTGGCACAAGCGCCCGCCGCTTCAAGAAGCAGCATCCCTGTCTTCAGGCCTCAGGCCTCAGGCTTCACCCCGCAATCTCCGCATCCTGGGCATGAGCATGGGACCGCATCGGACTTTCCGCCGTGTCGAANTCAGNACAGGACGCCCGGCTTGTCGCACCCCCCAAGACAAATTCGCAGACCATGTGCCCGCGAGCCGCCTGCGATCGTCCGCAGCTCGCATCGCGGCGCGGGCGGGTGCCCGGGTGCCCCCCCCCCCAGACCAGATGCACTGTGCGCTCCGGCATCGCAGCGCGGCGCTTGCAGACTACGACGATATCGGTACGGCGAAACGATCGCATCTCGGATATAACGCCTTCTCTTCTGTGCTGTAGCGCGCGCCTTGTGTCCTGTGTCCTGTGTCCTGTGTCTTGTGTCTTGTGTCTTGTGCCCTATGTTCTACGTCTGGTGTTCTGCATCTTGTGTCAACGTCCTGGGCACGTCGTGTCGCGCGCCGTGCGCCGTGCCTGGCAATGCCGCATGCGCCGCCCGACGGTCACTTGACCGCCGCCTCGCCATGTGTCCGCCCTGTTCGTAGAGCCGGGAGCGCTACAGTGGCACCCCCGCAGCGTTATAGCGCCCGCGGGCCTGGGGGCGGGTGTTGGGGTGCTGGGGTGCTGCCAGTGAGGTGTCCGGCATCGGTGCCCCAAATCATTCGCGCATCAGCCAAGCGGGCACTGCGCTGCGCGAGGCGCCCGCGATGCGTGCGCTTCGTGCTTCAGGGTGCTGTACAGGACAGGACATGTTCGGGCGGTACGTATGTTCGGGTTCTGGGATCTGTCCGTTACCATTATGGTGGCCAGCTCGTGCGCGGGCGCGCTTACGCCATGCAGTTGCACTCGCTGACCGGGACCTACCAAGTACTGGGGACTTACGAGACTGGCCTACAGCTGCAGCCCTAGGCCTTATACAAGATTACGAGATTCATTGACAATCCATTATCATTATCATTGTCCGCAGAAGCGCGATGTCCGATGCGCGACGTGCGTGGCAGGATCCAATATGCCTCCGGGGATCATATGTCGTATCGTACGTCGCGCTGGCCCAGATCTAGAGCTGCTGCGCCGCTCGCTCCCACAGGAAGCCGTGCTATAGTGCTCGCGGCGGCAGGCTAGGCTGTATATGTCCAAACAGGTCCGTCGCGCCCTCCCCACCCCCATCCCCGTCCTAATCCCAATACCCCTCGTCGTCGCCTCGCTTGCGCCCTTAGNCTGCTAGCGTGGCTCTGTTGCAAGGCACTCGAGTCCTCGGTATTGGCATTGTAGCCAACCGGGGGTCGTCTACTGATAAGGCCCGGGGCCAATCTTCAATATTCAATACTGGTGCTGCGACGCAAGCGCGGGGCAGCAGACAGGAGGCATGGACGCGTGCGTCGCCGTGTGGACGTATGGACGTACGGATGCATGGATGCGAGGGTACCGGTGGGTCTGGTCTCGGGACCACCGACCGATACCGTAGGGCGTGCCGTGATTGGACAGCGCTGCCAGTAGGTAGGGTGGAGCGCAGGGAAAGTGGGAAGTCAGAAGTGGGGCGCGCCAGGCACGGCAGCTAGGGCGGGGGGACGAAGCGTCAGGAAGGCTGTTGATTCGCCCACGCCCGCGCTCGCCCTCGAGCTCGAGAACGCGAAGCCTGCAGCTGAAGCTGAAGCTGAAGAGGCAGCCCATTCATTCGCGTCCGTGATCAGAGTCGCGATCGTTCGACGTTCGCGTCAATATTAAGGGGCGCCGGGTACAGGCCATGGCCATGGGTGCAGACGCGTAACCATGGGCCATGTTGCGTGTTGCGAGTTCTGCTGGCCAGTCCTACTCAATGGCCGACCGAGATCAGCCCAGTCGCGAGGGCCACATAAGTACATACTGCACTTTACAGCTCGCTTCGAATTCTGTATCTATAATCTGTATAGATTATAGATCTGGCGTCGTGCCCGGACTCGGACCCGTGCGCGTAATACGTGCGGTGTATGTACTCAGTACATACATCCAATGCTTCCCTGCCAGGCAGTCTCGCCCAATCAGAGCCTGCGACGGCCGCCCATTGAATGCGAGAAGGGACCCCCGATTTCGAGGCGGTGGTCATCCTCCGGCCTCAGAGTCGGAGCGCAGCGCACTGGTCCAGGCTGGCAGCTGGTAGCGCGTGCGGTACATTTGGCGGTCTGCTGTGCTGGCGTGCCGAGAAGTACTTCAGAGTGACAGCCGCCTGGGAATTCGCCGCCGTCCATACCTCGCCGTGACACTGACACTGACACTGACACTGACACGTGCCGCTGGGCTCAGCCGCCGGGACTCACTCAACAGACCTCGAGAGATAATGAAAAAGAAGCAAGATCGTGAATATATATTGCGCACTATAAAGTGTTTGTAGTGTATGTATGCTCAAGCCATATGAAGTCGAACCAGATCGTAATGTGTGTGCGGTACCGATGTATGCGCAGCAGGGGTACGGGGGATGTGTGGGAGTGGTACAATGGCGCAGTGTAGCAGAAGCGGATGCACGATGGGGGAGGGGACAAGGCGCCTGCGCCTGATGCAGGAGGGGGCAGACAATACTGAACACGCCTAAATGACAACCCAGATAGACAGGTAGACAAAATAAAAAACACCGGCGAAAACAGGGGAAAAACCAAAGATAAAACAACATGGACGGAAGAGAATAATGAACATATGGGGTGGGGGGAGTGCAAATGCAAGGACCGAACATACGCAGCTGTAGGTGCGGCCATGTATGCCGAAAGCCAGCCAGAGTCCGCGCGCGGTGCTGCAGAGCTGCGATGCCAAGGCGATAATGCCCGAGGTGCCCACTCGCGAGGCGAATCGACTGCTTCGACCATGCGCCTGAGGAAGTCGTGCCCCGCGACTTGCAGAGCTAGGCGCCCACTGCGACCCTGCAGGGCACTATGCGCCGAAACTCCGCCTGAAAGCCACAATTGATAGTGGGCGTCACAGGGACTCGCTACCTGGTCTCGAGCGATGACGATGAGCCGGGGTGGAGCGTGTGCTGGTCGACGTCGGTGGGGGACGAACTCGAGGCGAAGGGATAGCCCGACCCGATGGGGGTAGAGAGGTGGGAGGAGCGGGAATAGCGAATAGAAGGAGGGGGCGAAGGGGGCAACGTGGATGTGGAGCGCGAAGGCGAGGATCGAGTGATGCGATGGTCGAGATGAGGGCATGATCCGGGACGAGACGCGCCGTCCCGTGGGCTCGCAGCGACGC
>SEOQ01000156.1:0-43059 GCA_004679275.1 Dentipellis fragilis
CGCGACCCAGCGCGCGCTCTCCTCGACGCGCTCCACGAGCGCCTTCACCGCACCCGCTGCCTTCGCACTTCCACCGCCGCTGCTCTTCGCGGCCTTGCGCAGGACGACGGTGAGCGGGACGACGAGCTCCGGGAACGCGATGCTGCCCTGCACGGCGGGCACGGCGAGCCACTCCGCGAGGAGGAACGCGGCGTCGTCGACGAGGCCCTCGGTGTAGATGCGCGTGCCGAGGTACTGCTGCGGCGCGCGGATGCTCGTGTCGAGATCGAGTGGCTTGAGGGTGGAGGATTTAGGCTTGGGCGTGCTGAGGGCGGTGGTGAGGATCGGGAGGAGGTGCGGGGCGAGCGGGATGTAGATGTGTGTGTGGCGCGAGAGGTGGATGAGGGAGCGGAGGAGGTGGAGGTGTAGGGGGTAGGTGCGCGCGGTGGAGACGAGTCTGCGGTGGTGGGAGGGAATTAGCGTCTAGGAGGTAAGATGATAGTGAGTGCGGTATGGGGNACTGACTTCATCGCGCCGGTGGCTACTTGCACTAGGGGGTAGATGAGCGGTTGCAGCTCGCTCTCTTTCCCGCCGCGCTCGGCCGTCGCCTTGCTGTCGCATGCGCGCGCAAGGACGAGGCTCCAGAAGTCGACGCTGTGCATGTACTGCCAGTTGTACACCTGCTTGAAAGATTCCTGCAACGGTTGTCAGTCAAATGCAAACTTATTCCCGTTCAACCTTCCAGAGAGGATGCACGCACCTTGGTCTTCATTTTCATGCTATTCCGCAGGTGGATAGCGAGCTGCCGGATGAAGGAGAAGGCATGCTGGTACGCGAGTGCGTGGTCCAGGCAAAAGATCTCCGAGGCAGAGTTTTTCATCAAGAGGATTGATGGGAGGTTGTGGGGCGTNGTCGATTTTGTGGACCGCACGAGCGCCATGTAGGTGCCCTTTTGGCATGCTTTGAGAACGGATAATACACTGTAGGGACTAGGAAACGCACCTTCAGCACCAGGTCCATGATAGACTCGTCGGACGCTGACGCCAGTTTGCGGAGGGCAAGGAATGCCGCCAACCGGACGTCGTCCTCGGCAGTGGACCAGACATTCAAGCAAAGCTGAAAAGCGAATTTAGATGTTACTTCTCCAACGTTCTGACAGGGCCGCTCACCTTGAGATACGCCTTCACCGACCTGCGACTGCTGACGATGTACGGAATAAGCTTCGCGCTCTCAGAAACGGCCAGCTTCGACGTCTCCGCGTCCGTCAGTTGCGGAATCAGATGGATGACGTTATGGAAGTAGGAAAGAATGAGTTTTTGCAGCGTCTTCAGTTTGTGAGTCTGTGTTGGCGCCTTGCTAGAACAGGACGTCAGTCACGAGAGACGATATAAGAGCGACATGGAGTTTTACAATTTACCACCGGGGAGCGTCTTGTATGGACAATGGTGCTCGAGAACGATGGGGGTGTATCGGAGCGCTGTTGTCACAAGCTTGTGGTATACTAAGAAAAAATGAATAGCTGAGTTGAGGGGATAGGCGCTTAATCACAAATACGTACCAGAAGAGCTGTCTATTGACCATGCGACGACTTCACCTTCCTCGTTCATATGGGCTGCAGACCGGAAGGCAATGAGCAGCTTTCGCAGAGCACGCAGAGAGCGTTTCTAAGTGAACAGAAACGTCAGTATTAAAGGGGATGAGGCTCTCTAAGGGAGGGCCGCGAGCCCAGTATCGAGAACTCACGTCAAGCAACGCNTTTTGCCACTTCTGCAATATCTGCTTCGTCAAGACCGGTGTCTTTCCCTCATCCATTTCCACGTCCTCCTCCTCAGCCTCCTCATCCGACTCATCAGCCGCGACAGTTGGGTTGAAATCGAGGAGTTCACGGTCGTTCTCCTGCAAGTATTTGAAGAACTCGGGATCCTTTTCGGCAAGTTTTGACAGCTCCTGCAAGTGAGCTGCGCCCTCATCATCTGCGAGTTCGTAATTCAGCGCGAGGATGCACAAGACAAGGTGATGTCGCGTACCATCAAGGTCATCCACCGACGCGAAGGACTCGTTATCGTCGAACTCCTCGCCTTCTTCATCTTCTTCATCTGAAGCTTCCTCGCCAGACTCGCCCTCCTTTCAAACACGTTATGACACAAAGAAAACACAAACTATTTAAGAACTCACCTCGTCGTCTTCGTCCATAAATCCACCGCCCAAGAAGTCGTCGACCGACATTCCTTTGAACCTATCAAAGCTCAATATACCAACACACCAAACGCCAAGCACAACACTCACGACTTGGACTTCGAGCCCTTCTCCTCGACCTCATCATCGCCACCCTCCCCACTCTCATCCTCCCGCTCCTTACCCCGCGCAGGACCGCNCTTCTTCGTAGCTTGTTTCTTGTGAATTTTCTTCTGGATCTGCTGGTGCTTGTGCCTGGCCTGGATGGTCTTCTTGAGTTGCCCGCTCGCGGCGAACTTGCGCGTCGCCTTGGCTCCCTTTTTCGCCATGGTGCAAGAATGTAGATGTGGTGGGGAGTAGCACTGGCTTGCGACTGTGAGATCCAAGTCGCCGCGGTGCCCTGTGCGCTAGGGTACCGGGCAAAACTAGGTAGTTTTGAACAGAGGTTGATAATTGTGTTAGTAACTTAGTTACTAACCAGTTAATAACTCAGGGTCCTCAGGCCCTGAAATCGGGCAGTTCAAAACTGTGCATAACCTCGGGGAGCAGCAAAGGTCTCCGACGCAGTTCTGACATGATCTTCGCTCACATCTGTGGCCGCGCGGCCATTTCGTCTCCCCTCAGGCTCTCGATTGTCCACAATTCAGTCAGAATGTCGTCGTCGCATCTGACCTATCATTGTCTCTACTATATATTCTGCTGAGAGTTCCCGCAGAGCTTCGGTGCGGCGCTTAATTGAAAACCTACCTACGGCACTGCCGAGACGGGGCAGGACAGATTCACAATATGCATGTTTCTTCTCATTCTCCTTGGACCCGGATTGTCTCGAACAGGTCGGTGACTATGAGCCGAGTGCCTTCAATAAGCGGTTCAAGTCAATCTTCGGATGGAAGACGAGGACGGGTGGGGATGGAATCTTCCGAGTCAATCTCTCATTGATATGGCTCCCGTAAGTCACCAGCGTGTGTCTACTGCGGCATGTCTCTCTCATACTCCTCGTGTCTCAAAGGCAGATGAGAAATTTCGGCCAAAAGCCCGGCCAACTGTCAAGTTTCGCGATATCGACAAGGACCTGCTACGTTCCGTCGCCGGCACGCCAATAGCGGACGATTCGTACGTTCAGCCTCGATTCCGGGTGCAAGTTCGAGTCTGACGACGGCGACAATGACAACAACGACAACGACGAGGCCGAGGCCGAGGGCGATCTCGGTGGTCTGGCATTCAACTCGAATTTCATCTACGCCGAGTTTGCTATAATCCCCGCGCTGCACGGCGATAACGTTCCCTACCAATTCTCGAAGTGAGATCTCCTTCACTAATCTGCGCGACCCACTTCTCATGTCATGATCTGCTCCAGCTTCGTGATTCCGCCAACCTTCAACAATACGGACTTCAGCACAGGCTGGCAGCAAGCTTTCATCAACATGGCTCACTCGTTGAATCCTAATGCCAAATCCGAGACTACTATAGGAACAAAGTGGGCAAGCTGGTCACCAAGTCGCGCAGAGATGTTGTTCAATCGTACAGATGGTGCGCAGCCCGTACCGGCCTCAAGCAACGCCAATGTTCAGCGACTGCTTCCGCAGCAACATTCCTCCCCGGCAAGGAAGTGAATATATGCAGTCCCCAGTTTTTCGTGATCTGCTATCCTCCGAGCAGCGGTTTGTACCTCCCCAGTCCATTCAGCCTAATTCAGATGACATAGATGACGACGAGCCCGGCTGGGGAAGTTTCTATGATTTCGGATGTATGCGGAGTTTTGAACTGTTCTGAACTGTACTTAAATTATGCACATGGTGTAAAATATGTTATTCACTGGTTCTGAACTGTTTGTTAATAACAGTTCAGAACTGCTGTTAAAAACCTGGATGTGGCTTCAGAAAGGATGGCCTGTTATTAACTCCTGTGCGAAACTTGCCCCGAGTTTTGCCCGGAACCCTAGTCAGTATCGAGGTTACCGGTGTAGAGGCACCATACGCGCAGATTTTGTCCATGCGAGATCGAGGCTAGTAGACTTCCGTCGGGTGAAAAAACGATGGAGCGCATACGTCCTTGCATAGGCTCCCCGATCGCATCATGTGTCGTGGTATCCCAAAAGCGCACAGAACCATCGTGTGATCCTGAGGCTATGATTGCTCCATCGAAGGATATGCTGATGCTGCTGACGATGTCGGTGTGATAGGTGTAGACAGCGATGGGTTGTCCCGTCTTGTTTTGCCACAGCCGAACTGTGCAGTCTTGTGAAGCCGAGGCGAAGAAATCCCCTTGCTTGGCGAACTCGACCGCGTAAACCGCACTCCTATGTCCTGCAATAGTCCCGTTGCTTGCTGATTTGGCACACCCCTTGGTATCGATGTAGCCGAGATATAGTGTACCATCCATGGATCCAGAGACAAACCTCGACCCATCAGGAGAGACGTCAATTGCATAGATAGCTTCCGAGTGACATTTTGCCACGGTGTTCGTGAGCTGGTCTGTATGCCAAATGGTGACCTTTCCGCCAATACAGGCGGAAATGAGGAATGTTCCATGAGGTGTGAATGCAGGTTTACATTGCCATAGCAGTGCTGGCAAAGAATTGCCTTTGAGTTCGTGCACCACTGGCTCGCTTCGGATGTCCACCACATAATTTGTCCAGCTCTGTGTTGTCACAGCCAACCTTGAACCATCGGGCGAAAATCGAAGGCTAGAGATATGCCCCGCGTCGCGGAGCAAGGACGAGACCCGCTGCCCTGGGTTGGAGTCCGCCAATGGGTGGTGCCATAGCAATACGGTCCCATTATCGGAACCCGATGCTAGATATTCCCCATCGCTTGTGAACGCAACATCGCTGACAGAGCTTTCGTGCAAGAAAGATGGCGGGATTGGATCACAGTGCTCCGATCCTGGGCCGATTCTCCATAAGCGGACGCCTGTGTCCTCTGAGGCTGAGGCAAGCCCGTTCGAAGAGAACGCGACGGCGTTGACCAGGACTCCGTGCAGCTGAGGGGACCATGCGGGGCGAGGGCGAACGCTCCTAAGATCAGCCTTCGTGCATTTCTTGTCTGAATCTGCTGCTTGGGGGTGCTTAGAAGAGTTCGGGTTCATCTGGATCCGAGATTAGCCTCATGGTCGGTTGGCTGATACAAAGACAACTCACGCCTGAAACAGTGCAATGCTGAAACCCTCAGAGTGTGCCTGTGTCTTGAATGAGAGGCAAAGTGCGGTCGTGTGTCCTCGAGCTTGGACTTCAGAGATATGAGCAAGTGCTAAGGCTGTGTTTCAGGGGCTTACGGTGGTATCCTCCAACTTTGGCGATGCCTCGTGCATTGCTATGCATACGATGCCTAGCTAGTATGGTCGGAATGTCATGTGTAACGCAAGCGCTTGAGCTTGTGTCCTTGTAAATACGGCCTGTGAAAAGATAGCAGATTCAGGGAGGGAAAGCGGCTCACGTTCATCTATCCTTGGATTCGTCTGGATGATACGATACTTACCCGGACATGGAATTTGAAGTAGTGCAAGTGCTGTAATGCAGCCAGAATGCGAAAGTCGTCCTACTGCCAGGCACTCGAGGTTCAAGCTCAAGACGAGAAGCCAGTGTAGACTTCGTGACCGTCCTACTAGAGGAGTCGGACCGCCGCGTTACATCACCGGTCACCGTTGGCACTGCCACACCCATCGTCGCTCCGGCGAGCGCGAGCGCAACATATCCAGCTCTAAGCTATACCGACCCTAATCATTATGACACCCTATACCCAAGTTGCAAACTAAACGATCTGCTATTGCACTTCTATACTGACACTGAGATGGCTACAATGGTTCCTCCAACCGACACTAACAACAAACAACCAAAAACAAGACACGAAATATCGTTACAATAAGTGTAGGGTATCGGAACCGATCCACAGACGGGGGTCCCGGCTCAGGCTAATCAGCCTGGGGGACACCAGCCAAGGACGAAGTGTAGAGAAGGGTAGGGTGGGTATGAAACGGAATGGGGCTCGCTATGAATACACGGAAGGCTATGTGCACGAAGGGATTAGTTCAGATCAGAATGGGGCTTAGTTTTGATGCGGGTTTCTCTGCGCGGAAGGGTGGGTGGGGAGGGAAGGAGAAAGGGTAGAGAAGAGCGCGCTAGCATCAGACAGCGTTGTCCGAGCCCATTGTGCCCGTCGAGACTGGTCGCACGGGACTCGGCGCATCCGGGGCATGGCGCGGGACGGCGGCGATGTCGAGCGTCGGCTCGGGCGCGCGGGCAGGGGCTTGACGTCGGCGTGAAGGGGATGGTGGATGGCGTCGACGGATGAAGAGGCAGTAGTGTCTGTTGGCGAGTATGCGTTAACCTTATCGTCTGCGTCGAGGCTGTAGTCGCCGAGGGAGAGCGTCGTGGAGAGCTTGTCCGAGAATGATAGGAGGGAGTCGCGCTTGCGCGTGCGGTCGGTGGACATGAAGACAGAGATGCCGCCCTTTCCGCTCGATGCCATTTCGGGGTACTTCGACGAGGAGAATCTGTCCAGATAAAGATGATTAGAATGGTTCAAAGAATGCAAGATGGTTGCAACGTACGACGACTCGAGCGAAGACATGGTGGCGGTCGTGTAGCCGAGGCGGCTGGCGACGGACGTGTAGACAAGGCGATAATGCTTGCGCGCCTCGTCCGCGAAGCCGAAGAAGCCGAAGAAGATGAACGCGCACAGGATGACGAGCCAGCGGCTGAGCTCAATGCTTGTCTGCTCGACCGAGTCTCCACGCCAGAGCACGGCAGGTATCTGCCCAATGCGGGAGAAGTCGAAATGAGTGTCCTCCCAGCTGACCCACTTCGCGATGACACCGCCCGTGACGTTCAGGAAGATAGAGTACGACCCGAGGGGAATCGTGCAGCAGAGCTCGATGCCGGCGAGTGCCATGAGGCGGAAGTAGCGACTGTAAGTCAGGTTGCGGTTCGACGAGAGGACCTCGTTGAACTGTTGCCTGCGCTTCCAGAACGTCCTGATGGTCAAGCCTGCATATAATTGTCAACACTACGCCAGGTCTCGTCTCGTGAGATACGCACTGCAGTAGATGATGGATACAACACCGATGGCGACCGGCCAGGTGAACACCAACACGTAGGCCAAGGGCGTGTTCCAAGTGAATGGGAAGCAACCAACGTCTTCGAAGATATCAAAACGATGCCCCTGGACGATGTATTCTGATATTCTGTCAGGCCCAGCATTCACTTTCCCACAAAACTGGTGAGCACTCACGCAAAATCATCTGCAACACCGGCAGACCGAGCCCAATAGCGAGATCGACCATGATCCCGCGCCGTTTCTCTGCCCTCGTCACTGTGACAGCCTTAATCGACGCGATCTTGTACAGACGGCGGTTGATGCAGAGCGACGATGCCGGGATGCCCACGGCGGATCCTACAATGAACTTCGACGCTGTTTCGATCCCACCGATCAGCCTCCGCATCTCCCAACAAGCATGAACATCGCAGGTACTCACAGATATCGCACCAGACGGGAGAGCGGATGATAGCATTGTGGTCCCACACAATCGAGTTGACGAACTGGTTCAGACACGAAAGGCCCGTCCATGCCATGTACAGACAAGTACCGGTATTCCAAGCTACACAGTCGCGTCAGTTGCAAATTGACACACGAGCGCTCGACGAGACTGACCTTCCAAATGCCAGTAGAAGGGAACCGCGCACATGGCAAAGCCGATAAACGCGAACGCAGAGAAGACATGATTCGGAGGCGCAGCCATCGCAGGAATCACAAAAGGCCGCGTCTAGGATGAACGGATGGGCTGTGGGGGAGTATGAGGGAGGGGAGAGAACGAATCGAGAGATATCGCGGAGGAAACAGGCTGCGAAGCTCTCGAAGATGACCCACTGGCGCTGGCAGGGAGGATGTCCAGAGACCAGATGGCGATGATCTGGAGGGGTGCTAGCCGCTCCACTGCAGGAGCAGCTTTAAAACCATACCAGCTCAGAATACGCCTTGTGTACATATCCGGACGTCCCCTTGTCTGGTGGATGCGACCAGAACAGATGCAGCGACGATGTCGAAACGGTGTGCAGTTGACCCTTCCTATTCGGGACGCTCGCTTGTTCTCGGAAAAGGAAATCGAAGACCCACCTGGAAATTGCGCATGTCGACTATCAGATATAGAGACGCATGGGGAATACGTCCGTGATGGTCCCATCAGCGAAGCCTATCCCTGTACGTTAGCCTGCCCGCAGAGGGAAACCAAGGTCCGCCACCCAGTCTGCTCCCGCGTGGCCCGGAATAGCGCGCTCTCCCGTGACAGAGCGCACGCCGGCAAAGAGGCCCTCCAGGGCAGCAAGTGTGTCATCGAGGTACGACGGGTGGCCCGAAGATAGCGAGAAGAAAGACACGTCCAAAAAGTGCACAACGGCCATGTGAATGTGTGCACCCGCGTGCGCGCACCAAAGTCCCAGCACCAGCGCGCTCGGATNCTGTCGACGGAGATGACACAGAGCCCAAAACNCCATATCGAGAACAAGCGAGGTCCAAGAAAAGTGCGTGCTATGTAGGCGTCTCGGCGTAAAGCAGATAGGGCACCCGAATGCTTTGTTCCAAGAACAGCTAGAGAGGGNTGTGTTGCTGGACTGTCCNTATGCANAGATGCGCACGGGGCCATCAGTATCCATACGCGGCTCAACTGCAACTGAGAACAAGGTCGTCAAGATGTCCAAGGAGGGGGGTACAAGTGGGTGGCGCGGGCGGAGGATTGCGCCGTCGTTGCTATAGGCCCCGAAACGCCATGTTCGTCGTTTGTTCCAGTTGTCCAGCGGTCTGCGCGTTGCGGAAGGCCTATGCGACGCTCAGAAGGGCAGGATAGCGATGAGGAGGGGGTAGGAGGCAAGGGATGGACGACAGACGAAGACGAGGGCTGTCGGTATATGTAACCGGCAAATGCCGGCTTGCTTTATTGTCTTGCACAAGCGTCAAAGTCCGACTCTTATTGTTCTCCAGGNAGTGACGTCACATGTCTCACTCTCATCGTTCTCAAGATCACAGCAGAGTGATGGACAAGGCGATGAGAAGGCGTAGACNCGNTGAGAAATATATTCTACAAACTGAGAGCGATAGATACAATCNGGGAAGGAGAGGNGATGCGAGCCAAGGCATGATACAGTGGGTAAATGCTACCGGGACNATGAGTAAACGGAATGCAGAATGCGAGGATGTAATCAGTATGGAATATGCACAAGAAACTGGAAGCATTAGGATTATGAAGGTAATCAAGTCAAGGCATGAACAGTGTGGAAGTCGAAGAAAGATGCTCATACCATATGCCAGCATGTTCGTGAAAAGCATGTAAATCATCCGGTACCAATGTTCAACTTACCATTATCGTCGTGCGCGGCATCACTGGCTCTCGTGGACCACCGTCATGTAGATCACCTCCTCGCTCACGTTCCGCGTCCGCTTCCCGACGGGCGAGAGCGGGCGCACATGCACGCGCGCCATGGCCTTGGCCTTCGCAGATGCAGAGCTAGCATTGCGGCGTGGGGGAGGTGGCGCGGAGAGGGGCATGACGCTGGGGCCGTTGAAGGGCACGTCGCGCAGGTGTGCAGGACGCGCGCTCGGGAGCATGGGATACCCGGACGCATCAAGGCGGCCCGCGGACATGCTGCGTACGGAACTCTGCGATCCCGACCGAGTCAGAGTAGGGGACTGCACAGCGCGAGTCGGGGAACGGGGAAGATGCAGACGTCCGTCAGTTGGCGAAGGAATGGAGCGCGGGGGCTCGGGCCAGGCGGCTGAGGAAAGGATGGAGTTGTCGCGGGNGATGGAGGGCGACGGGCTGTCAATCGATGTGCGAGGCGGTGCGAGCATGCTGTCGGGTGTCTTGTCGGTTGGGGAGGCCGGTGAAGGGAGCCGGCCGGGTGAGCTGTGGGCGGAGGTGACGGGAGACGGAGTTGCCGTGCCGCGTTAGACTCGAGATAGTGCAACGTAGACACGGCGAACTCTTCTTCGGGAGAGATGGGGGAGCCGAGCCCCGAGGAGATCGTAGACGCAGATTTCTGGGTCTTGAGATCGGACGTCTTGATGTTGAGCTCGTCGTCCCAGCCGGACTTCAACAGATGGACGGGCGTCGTAGGAGCAGTGCTCACGAAATCCGCCTTTGCGCTGATACCCGTGGTCAGCCTTTGAGCCGATTCAGGAAACTGCGTAGACTTACTGTAGAGGAAAACCCACGCCGCCGATCCGCTTCCCGATCCAGGCGAACAAGGCCTTGTATCCCTTCCTCGTCTCCTCACCAAAAGCGGACAAGAGACACAACAAGATGGACCATACTGGGATGGACCACCACACGAGCTCCATCCGCAGCCGAGCATCGCTGTCTGTTGGCAGGATCTCGACTTGTGAGAAGTTTGCGTGTAGTTGGGCTACGGAGATGGATGGTGCGAAGTTCGATGTGGACCAGGTCGTGATGATCACATAGACGACGAGGATGTAGAGCATCCCGGTGATGCCGAAGGCTGTTCGGCGCAGGAAACGGGCGACGGTCATTGTTGGGGCCTGGGGGAAGAGCGGCCAGGTGTTGTAATAGCTCTTTCCCGCAAGGATCAATGCGGATACTGAGAAAAATCAGCCCAGAGTCCATGAGGGGGAGTGAATGCGCTTACCGCAGTAGAGTAAAGAAATAAGCGAGAGAAGCAAAGGAGGCAACCAAACAAGAATTAATGCAGGCAAGTAATTATAAACAGCTGCTTGGCAGCCAAGGTCCTGTACTATAGAGAAACGGTGATCCTGTACAATCGTGTCTACGAAATTCTAGTAAGCTACAGTGGTGTGAGAAAAGAAGCGATCAGACTTACGCAATGCCATATACACGATGGGGGAAACTATGCACAGAGAAACTTCGAAAATGGTTTGTCGCAGCTTGTTCGCTTTCTCAGCCACCTCGCGTCTGGAGGTGGCGAATTCCAGGTGGCGGCAAATACAGAGGAATGCGCCGGGGACGGCAACCATGGCTCCCAGAAGAAGCTTGGTGGCTACCCAAGTGTCAGTTAGGATATCGATCTGACAGTAATAGGTAGACACTTACCAATATCGCACCACCCCGGGGCGTGGATAGCAGTGTTACCAGCCCACACGATGGAGTTCACGCCATGGATGAGGTTACAGACGAAAAGCCAAGATATGATCGATACAGCAGGGATAGTATGAGACTTGACTTGGCCAGGAAGGATTAAGATCAAGCCGAAGAGAGAGAGGAAGGAGAACGCAGGCAGCTCAGCACGCATGTCGGCGGGAGGGGAGGTGGTTGCTCAGGTTACCAGCGCTGAAGCGATGCAAGGCCAAGAGCCAGATTGGGCGCAGAGAAAATGAAGGGAGAGAATAGCGAGAGAAGGTATCACAGGATTGACCCCACCGAGGAAGCCATTACCAGCATTTTGAATGTGAGGGCGCAGCGGCGCCTTATACCGAAGTACGTACCAAAAACAAGAGGACTGCCTGTTTGAACACAAAGGACATGCTAGAAGGTGAGGATCGCGATCTGCGCACTGCAGCTTCCAGCAATGCTCCGGCACACGTGCCGCTGGAAGCGGGTGTGGCGTACGGAGGACTCATCGACTTGGTCTGCATTCCCTCTGGGTACAAACGCATGACCAAAGAGGGAAGGCTGAAAGTCGAAACATGTCTAGGATGGTTAGGCCGTCATATCGCCGATACGGAACTGCTTAACTGCATGTCGGCATCCTTATACTTCGCGAAGGATGCACTTCCGGCGGCGATGGCCATGATGACTGGTTTTAAGGAGTGCACCGTCGAGGAGAACAAGTCCAGCACGGGCGCCTAGCTAGGGTTACGGAAAAGGCAAGAACACGTGGCAGTGAATGCGGGGACGCGTCTGACGTCGCGTCATGGTTTCAATGCGTGCGATGACCACGCGACCCTGCATGCTTTTGTTCGTCGTCCATGTCGTCCCCCTCCAAGTTTCGGAACACGTCCAGACAGAACGGTGAAGCAAATAGCCCCGGAATGCACGCGGGCGGCTTCCGTGCATCCAGCATGAATGGCATGTCCTCAAAACAGCTCTCCAAGATCGGCGGGCTCAAATGCACCGAGCCCGACACGCCCCAACCCGACTTTCAACCCATCAGCAGCGACGACGAAGTAGAGGTCAGCGAGATGTCTTTCGACGACTCGGACAACCAAGACGTGCCCGAGAGCAGCCGGCGGGCACAGGACAGGCATCCAAGCTCCGCGCGCCAGAGGCAAGAACGGATGGCGGATTCGCCGATTCCCCCCAGTGCGGTTTCTCCGCGCTCGTCATGGACCGATTTGGATCTGTCTGTCGTCGTCGCGCTCGTCGCGCCCGTGGGCAACTGGCTTACCGGAAGTGACCACCTGAAGAACCTATTCCTTATTTTGCTCTTGATCGTGTATCTGCACCAACTCATCCAAGGTGAGCTCGAGCTCGGCTTTACCGCCATATATGCGCAATACTCATGAAGAAAACGACAGTACCATGGGAGCTGTATCAGTCTGCCTGCGCTCGACGTGCCCACCCCAATATTCCCATGTACCGCGCGTCCTCGTCCGGAGATGCACTCAGAGCGAAACAAGAACTCGCGGCTTCGGAACTGCGGCGCCACGAGCTCGCATACCTATTCCTTTCCGTCGTCTCTCCATTCCTCGGCGCATTACTCTTGCGGTTCGTCCTTGATACACTCAGCAGCATCCAAAACATCTCGTGGTTCAGTACGACCCTCTTCGTGCTCGCAACTGGAATCCGTCCCTGGGCCCATCTCATTTCCCGTCTCCGGAACCGGACGCAGGTCCTCCATGATATCATCCACTATCCCTCCCCCGACATGCAGCTCATCGCCGACAGCAAATTGCAGGTCGTGGTCACACGCATGGAGAAGCTCGAGAACGAGCTGGCTTCCCTGAAGCGCAACATGGTTGAGGAGAAACGGGTGGAGGAAATGTACGACGACCTCAGCGGTGCTATCGATGATGTCGAACGCGTGCTGAAGAAGCAGGAGAGCAAGTCCGAAACCACACGTGTGGCACACGAGCACCGAATTGCTGCCGTGGAGAAGGGTGTCTCAAAGGTGAAGGAGCGCAAGAGGGCGGACAATCCGCGCTTGGTCCTTGGAGGAATACATGGGAACACCTACGTCGACTCGAAGTCGCACAGCTTCATCACTCATTTCTCCCTTGCGCTTGCGCAGGCCATTCACGTCCTCTGGGCTCTCTTCACATTCAACTTCCGCTATGAGCCAACCAGCCCCAATAATCGTTCCAAATATCTCTCTTCTCCCGACGGCACCAAGCTACATCACATGAAGTCTCCCCACAGACTCGAGACCATACACGAAGACGCGCACGAGGTGGGCAACGGTCATAAGGAAGAGGAGAGCGAGTCCAGCTCCGAGCTTGCGGATACCGAATCACCCACGGTGATCCATAAAGTGTCGGACGAAATTAGCTTGAGGAAGAGGCGCTCGCGCCCGTCTTACTCATTCTTTGACTTCGTGGCCGACCTCGTTACCCTGCCCTATAGGTTCGCAATTCAAACGCTGTTGGCCATCTCGCCTCCCATACAGCGTCTATTCACTTGACTGCCCGCACGCACGCATTCCTGTATTCTCAGTATCATTCATTCGTTCCTTCGTCCATTCGTCCTTCGTTTTATTCCTCGCTTCGACACATACAATAATCCAAACCCATATTTTACAACCAACTCGCTTTGTGTACTTTGTTCGTTTATATCTCCCCCTCTCCCGCTTATTCAAAAACAGTCGCATCCCGTATTTGCGTTTAATTCCCTATGTGACAGTAATGGTTTCTATCCTTTTCATTTGCATTTTTAGGGACTCTCCGCTCCCTTTCCATACACCTGTATTCACGGCCGCCCCCTGGAGCGACGGCGTCCGCTTTCTGTGATGGCAGATGTACGTTGTTGTTGTATCGTTACCTCGGTCCCGAGCCGAGTCCGTTCACTGGATTGAATGTACAATATTCGGTTGACCCATACCATTGCATGACTCCCAGACGCAGATCGTCCGAGTAACACGAACACCCACAAGTTACAACTTGAAGAGGGATTTGCTTCCGCGGGGGCCATGGCAGGGTGATCATCTGTGCTCATGCAACGGGGATCTGCGATCAGTCAGGCACTATCATCCGCCTGGAGGACGGCTTGCCATCGCACCGGCCACCGGACTCCTCCGTTACGGCATGACAGTGATGGACTGGGTTTCTTTCCTGCCGTCATCCCACTTGGCGAACCATACCATATCGAAGACCCTGGGACCTCCTGCTTGCCAGCCTTCGTCTTACTTATCACCTGCGCACGCAAGTTTGCGTGAGGGCCCAACAGTTACAATGCACCCGGTATGCAGCATCTCAACGGGGCGCACAGGCCAGGAATGATGTCGCCGTTGCGGGGGTATGCAAATTGACGCAAATGAAATCAATAAATTGTGCTGGTCGAAGCGGCGGGACCCAGGCTCCGACACTTGCTCTAGCCTCCCCTCGTGCACGGCTGTAGGATCGATCATTTGTATCCGAAGACGCTCGAAACTGACCACTCGTGCGACCTTGATTGGCTATCCTTTCAGCGCTCGCAGTACTTATCTGCGCCTTCTAGTGGCCTGAAGCCCTTCTCGCACTCCCTGACAATACCCCCTCGACAGTGTACGGGTACCCTGAACCTGCAAGCTTCCGCATTCAGTGAGGTGAGCGGATGCGCTTCGTTCTGCTTCGCGTCATTGTTATGTACTTATACATGATGGCTTTCACCGCGTCGGCAACTGAATGCGGTCATAGGCAAAACCCATCTCGCTCAATAAGAAGGACATCTGGACTCGGGGGTCTGGGAGAAATCACGCACAGGCGTAGTGCGGTCGCTTGATAGAAGCCACACGTGTCCCTTCAAATACGAACGCCGCCCTCCTGCGTACTTCTGATCCAGCGCCACCTCCGCGGTCTCGCACCACACATTGCGCATCTCCGCCTCTCCGAGCTTTCCCTATTCGAGTGCATACTCGCGCACCAGATCTTCAGCGAGCTCGCTGAGCGCGACGTGGTGCCCTGCGCCCTCCCCGGCCTTGGCACGCGCAGGCATACCGCGGACGCGGTCGAGTGGCTTCCCATCATCCCGCTGCAGGATGTGCTGCACCGCGTCATCGTCCAGCCTGCGCGCATGCCGCCCCGAGCCTGAGCGCCAGTGTGGGTGCTGCTCGGGGTACTACCGCATGCGCGAGATGACGCAGCTCCTGCATGCGATGGCTCAGCAGGCGAAGGATGAGTCGTATGTGTTTTTGTCTCCAGCTCGTTATGGCGCTTTGGGATATACCTTCAAGGAGGTGCTGGAGGATTGGCTCGACAACGTGAAGGGAGGGGTCGGTGGTTGGGAGGAGAAAAGCAACGTGGGTTCCGCCGTGCATGCAACTCAGTCGGATCCTGATCCACCTCGGAAGCCTGGGACGTCCGAGTCGCTGGATGATTGCAGGCAGGACATTTCTCGGAAAAGGGAAACTTGACGGTGCGTTCTGAATATTTGTGTGAGAATCTCGCGCCGACACTGGTCTTTGCACAGCTCCATGTTCTCATGCAGTAGGAAAGTTGATCATGGTCAATTTCCTGGGATGCCGCCTACCCGCAACGTACTTTTTGGCTTGACGTCGATCGTGTCCCGCTGGTTCTGGATAAAATGATGGTCGAATGTATTTGTATCAAGACGTTCCTCTCCGTATGCGACAACGACTGCACTGGAACCGAACATCATGTCATGCTCGCGGATTAACCCCGGTCTATTTTCTGAAATTAAATGTATTATACTTGCCTCCGATTCCCGCTCAATTCACGCATTGTATTTGGTTATCCGTTCCTTTCCGTAAACCTCCAGGAGTGGTAGTTATTAAGAAGCTAGTTGGGCACGGTCGCGGCCTGAGAAAGAGCCGAATAGAAGTAGCCAACCTCCTGTAACCGACTCGTCTAACCGCACCGTGACTTGCGCCCATCACATCAAAAGGCCATGTCTACATTCAAATTTGACTTCGACCTCGAGGACGACCTCGATGAGGAGGTCACCAACATCCTCGGCACGGCCAATGCGCTCTCACAAAACGCTACGCCCGGGGTAATACCCGAGTCTGCTCATGAACCCTTTGCGGAAGTACCCCTTCAAACACTGGTGCGTATGCCTCGCGTACCTTCGAGCGCTCACCCTCACCCGCGCAGCTAGATGCCCTTCCGGATAACATATCCTACTCGCCGGTTAGCATCCCGCTGAGCTCCGGGAAACCTGCGGTGTCGCTCGCTCGGAGGGATCTGTTCGATGCGCGATTGCAGCTGATCGCGGCCGACGAAAGGGAGGATGCGCTCGAGTTCTTGGAGACGCCGTCGGACTTGGTGCCGTGTGTGTACGAGGGTGGTTTGAAGACGTGGGAGTGCAGTATCGATCTCGCGGATTATCTGGACACGTTGATGGGTGAGAGAGGGGGCGACTGGGTCAAGGGGAAGGCAATACTGGAGGTCGGTCTTTTTATATTTTCATTCTGAACTTCTATGGTTACTGACACTTCGGTGGGTTCAGGTCGGATGCGGGACTGCCGTTCCGTCTATTTTTCTCCTTCACCGACTGTTCGCCGCGCTTGCTGCCGGACCGTCGCAGTTGCCAAAAGACACATATGTACATCTGCAGGACTACAACCGCTCTGTCTTGGAGCTCATCACGCTCCCTAACATCATTATCGCATGGTGTCCGTACCTCCACACAGTCATCACAGCATGCGTTCTCCTCATTCTCATTCCATCCTAGACATGTCCCCTCTGTCTGCTGCATACCGTGCATCGACCCCTCCATCCACTTCTGAGCCACCAACTTCGACTCCCACTGCGGACAGTGACGCAGGTGCAGGTGCAGAAGCAGAAGCAGATCCAAGCGTAGCCGGCGAACTCGACTTCTCTCCCTCGCTCCGCGCCGCATTCCAGGCGTCGCTCACGAAGCATCACATCTACCTACGCTTCTTCACGGGCGCCTGGGATAGCTTTTCTGTCGACAAAACGCTCGGGCTTGGCAAGCGTTACGACGTTGTCCTGACGTCCGAGACCATCTACAGGAGCGAAAGCCTGCCCGCTCTGTTACGCGTGCTGCGGGAAGCCTCGTGCGGCGCAGGAGAGGAGGACATTGCAGCGCGTGCGGCGAATCTCTCGCTAGAGGACACCCGGTATGTGTGCCTTGTCGCTGCGAAGGTGCTGTACTTTGGTGTTGGTGGCGGGGTGGAGGAATTTGTGGATGCCGTGCAGGCTGGAGAAAAGGGGACAGTCGAGACGGTATGGGAGAGAAACGTCGGCGTGGGGAGGAAGGTGATGAAGGTAATGTGGAGGTGACGGTAGTAGCTCCCATGAGCGTTGCCTATACACGATACGTCGACGCACATAGTGGAGAATAATGATGCTTTGTATTTTGCTGTATGAACGAAGTACTACATATGCGAATGATGTGAGTGAGAACTATGGTATGCGTGAACACTGGATGCTGTCGACATGTATATGCAATGAAACCGTATGCTAATGTACTAGAAATGAAAATCAGACCGTTATACCTCGACGTCGTCGAAGGGGTGCCGTGAAGGTCTATAGCATTCCTCCCAACTTATCTCCCTGTCGCCGTCCTCCTGCTCCTCACCATCATCTTCCCGCTCGTTTTCCTGATCGGAGCCGCCCTCGTCCTGCTCCTGGTCACTTCGATCCCGCTCTTCCTGACCGTTCTCGTCTTCATCCAGCTGATCGTCTTCGACCGTCTCGACCTCTCTAGCCGCTTTCCTTTCTGTCCGTAATTTATTCCACCTCGCTCTCTGCTCTGCCTTCTTCGCTTCTTTCTCTTCTTTCTCCTGCTTATCCGCCTCTTCCATTTCCCTCCTCGTGAGCCTCTCAATCTTGCGCTGCGTCCGCTCATTTCTGAACCGCGTCAACGCCAACGCTGGAGCGGGCGTGACGAGCGGAAGCCGGAACGGCGACGATGATGAGTACGTGCTCACCATCGAGCGATCGCCATCTGAGAGCGTCTCGTCCCACTCATCCGGCACGTCTGACGAAGATCCAGGGCGGATGGGAGAGCTCTGAGATGAAGATGCCGTGATCGCAGGTGGAGGAGAGGCACGTGCGAGGAAATGCCTGAACGCATCGCACCAGTTCCAGGTGCGGGTGTCGAGCCCGCCATCCCAGTCCTCTTCCTCCTCCTCTTCCTCCTCCTCGACATCGGCTTCGGTATCGTTCCCCGCCTCGTCCGCTTCGGCTGTATCATCGAGGTTCTCCTCTCCCTCCGTGGGTGCTGGTGCTGGTGCTGGTCTCCGCCTTCTGAGGCGCAGCGGCCGCGAGCCTGGCACCTTTTTCATGGCACCGTACTCGCGCGGCGGTGGTGGGGTGTACCACGGGTCCATCTGTACTTCGCCAAAGGCGCGAAACACAAATGGTTTGTTGCCGACACCTTTGCGCTTGGGGACCGGCTGGGTATTCACGGTGATGTGTATAGTCGTATTCGCGTCATGATGCTGTTCCGAGAATCAGTCAGAACATAATTCGCTAAGGACAGAAAGTCCGGAGCGTACTCACATAAACGATGGCCCGCCGCAGCTCCCCACCGTCAGGCCAGGCATGCCCAATCGTAAAGTCCTCCTCATTCTCCCACGTCCACTCCTCGCCCTCCTTCTCGTCGCCAAGCCACATTGCCGGCTCGTCCGCGCGCCCGGCAAGCTCGACGAACGACTCCGCACACAGGGGGTCCTGGACGCTCGACAGCTTGGCCCACGTTTTTCCCGTCTTGACCTGCCCGGGCTTATACCCGTAAGTACACATCACGACGCCCCGCTGGACCTCAAAGAGGTGGCCCGGGTCGCCGGACGCACGGCGCTTCTGCGCGCTCGGATCCGGGTCGNCGCCGAAGAGGAAGAGGAGGAGCGTGCGCAGGTGCCGGAACGTGTACGAACGCGGCACCTGCACGATGCGGTACGTGCCCTGCGTGTCGTACGCCTGCGACACATCATCCTCTTCCGTGTCTGGCTCGCGCCAGCGGACAGGCTGCTTGCGCTTTTTGCCTTTGGCGCGGCCTTTGGAGGACTTGGGCTTGTCGAGGTCTGGGGAGTGGGCGACTTGGAAGCGGAGCGCCATGTGCTTCCCGAAAGACGTGGCCTTAGGGAGCGCGAGAGGCAATATGTGGCGGTGCCTCCCGAAGGGGTTTGTAGGAGAATCGGAGGGGATTGAGAAGGAATATGGCGTGTAGGGGGTCGAGAACAGGAAGTCAGAGGAAGCCTGAGACCGTGCAGGTGTCGTCGTGGCCGATGAGTGGAATCGTTTGGCTGGCGTCGGACATGACGACGAGCCTCCTGCATCTAAGTCATCTAAAACACGTTTTGGCATGGTAAACTTAGTTGTCAAGGTTTGCTTGGGAGGAAAGAGAGGAGAAGAGACGAGTCAAAGCGCCGAACGCGTTGCGGCAGTAAACAGGAACGCGGTCACGTGAGCTCGTACATCCTGGATTCCTGGGAATATTTGGGTAGCGTTAGCGCCCGAGAGCATACCTGAGCATATCAGAGCATATACACCAGCAGATACGCATATACAAGCATATGAAACTCTCATAATGTGAAAGTGAGAAGGAACAGTTTCCCGCTGAGGACGCTCGTTATCGACCGCGTTGAAAATTTCCTCAATTATGTCTCGCAGCGGCCGCGCCTTCACCTGTGATTGCGCAAAGCATTGCAAAAGCAGGCCGAAGGTGGTATCCCCAAGGACGTTCTACCGCCATGCACAGTTTCGAAACCAACCTCCAATTTATTTCGCTGACTGGGTGAAGATATACAATGCCGAGGTCGCCGCATCAACTACTCGAAAACGAACCCTTGGTGACTCGGGCATAGTCGATTCCGCAGGACCTTCGGAGAAAAGGCAGCGCGTAGAGGACATAGGAATCCGTGACGAACTGCCAGCGAACGAGTATGCAGCTCGCACCCCTCCGCTTTACTCCTGACTAACATGGAAGCGATCTGGAATTTAGGGACCATCTCCAGGGGACGTTTTGAGCACGGAATCGACGGTGCCAAGGAGAGACGAGGTATAGGTGAGAGAGTTGCATACGATGGTGTCGGTGGGTCACTGCACAGTGAATTTTGAGGAGGGTCGCTGACACTGAATGCGCTGTTGAACAGACACACTTTCGCGATCGGCATTACTAGGCATATATAGAGCGTACAGGAAAGACCCACAGGGTCTCCCTTGAGGTGCCCGGACCTCATATATCTAGGCGCATTAATAAGATGTCTACCCGTCGCTCGCTTGCTCTAATGTTCAGGTATCCAAGGTTTCGTCCACGATGCAGAGCTCAGCCTGCCAACCGCCTTGTGTGACCTGGAAAAGACTTCTAAGGACGATCCTGTCCAGCCCGATGCCATTGTTTCCGACCGTCCACTGCGAAGCCGATGAATCGACCCGAACTGCTTCCTGAACCCAAATATGAGCTTTCGTACACGTCTGCATAACGATAAGATATCTTTACTTTGATGAACTTCTGCATCCGCAATGCAATACGGTGCCCCAACTCCCGCCTGTCGATCAAGTCGCGTGGCTCTCTGGCTTTAGTCCAAGAACGCGTGTCAAGCGCGTTCTGCCACGGCTGGTAGGTGGGCCACTAGGGTTCATCGAAGATCATATACCAACGATATGCGGGGAAGCCAGATACAAGTACTTACATTCACATGGAACGTGATCTTCGACCCATGCGCAGCTAAAACTGGTGTCTCAGCATCGGCGAGTCCGTTGAACTTCCTGTCCAGCAGGAATGCTAAAACGACACCTTCATCGCTACCATCGGAACGCCGAAAGCCGACACGATTGGGTGCGCCACGGAGGCCATAACGCGTTCCAGACGCTTTGTTTACTGCGATGGGTTCCTGTGGGACGGGAAGAAGGGGCACGGGTGATGGGGAAGAATGCTGCTCGGCGCCTTCAAGCAACATCTCAGCGCCCAGATTTGTGGAGGGACCGGCGGCAGAGGCTGCAGGAGCGGAGATGGGCTCGTCAAAGCTGTTCGAAACAGGCTCGGGTAATGAGAGGGCGTCTGCCAGATCAAAGTCAGAAATGAGGCTCTGGAGGAGGGTGGGAGACCAAGGGCCAAGGATAATCTGGGGGGAAGACATGCCAACATCGAAGCCCGGGAATGAGTCGTGTCTCAAGCTCGATGTGTGGTGAGGACATGCACAGTCGTCCGAGCATGATGTTTCGTCAGGGTTTTCTTGACGCGACAAGGTGGGCCATCGATGATGACGATGTGGCCTCAGCCGGCGCCCTGCGCCCCACGACAACGCTATTAGCTATATAGTGTGTTAGCAATCTAGTGATTAACGCCCTGGAAAGTGAAGCTGCCTGAAAGCTTAGACTCACGTTATTATGCGGTGCCGTGGCAGTGTGAGTTTGAAGTTCATAACGATGATCATTTTCAGCTATTGTTGATAATGTTGATGTGCTGGGTGAGAACCCATCGTGCAAGGGTTGAGAAGGATACGGGCGGTATCGGTGGTGAGAAGGATCGTGTGAGGGTGAATGGTGTCGGAGTTGGGTCGCGGTGGGTGTGGATTCGGACCCCGACTGCGGCAGAAGCCGGCTCGGAGATGGAACGCGGAGGCCGAGCGGCTCACCTCCGCCCATCATCACCCCATCACGGAGCAGTAGAGGACTTTCCTGCAACATTCTTTCCAAGCGAGGGGCCCGAAGTCAGACGGGACACTCGAGTGAGGAGGATGCGAGGGGGCTACAGCGATATGGGGAGTGTAGCAAACCTGAATGCTGGGCGCCCGTGTGGGAGTTATATATCGAACGCGTCAGCTCATGGCAGGCAATGTGTTTCCTTTCCCGATGGCTCATGGATTGGGCGATGTACGGTGCAAGGACCAGGGCGACAGACGTTAGCGATAGCTGTCGGAACGACAATTGCAGGTGCGTCGAGACGGTGGACCCGGTGGAGCTTGTCAGTCCAGATAATATCCGGGTAAGCTGGGTGTCTCTCATGGAATGGAGCCAGCTAACCAGTACTCCATTCGTAGCCGTCCCTTTATTGTCTTGTGCTCCGCAGCATCAGGCTGACAGAGGGTGTAGTGCCGTGATTGACGCCCCCGTCCGGGTTTGTAGTGTCCTTTATCTACTGTGAGCCTCCGGCACTGCATCCTCCGACATCCGGGATCAATATTGACATCCATGTCAGCCAGCCGAGGGCGCCACCACCTACAGTCCTCATGTTCTTTGGGCGGGCCATGCATCTGGTATGCGCATGACTACACAGCCATGAGGATTCCTAGGATGTATATATACGTATAAACCGCCCCGTATCCCCCCGACTATCCGCGCTGCTAAGGACGCCAGTATCCTTGCCCTCGCTCCATTTACCTACCATCAATATAGCCGTCGTGAGTGTATCCCTCTCATCCACTCTTGAGTGCAGCCTAACCTCATACTGTCTGCTTATTCCAGCTATCCACCCAAGTTTTCGGCCATGACGGATCTCAACCCGCCCGACGGCGATCCGCCCACCTATGACGACGAAAATGTCGGGGAAAGGCCTGCACCTCCTCAACGCAAACGTTCCTATTCGCAGGCTTTCGCCCCTCCAGAGACGCCGTACCCTACATCGGACGAATTCTGGTACAATGTGTACAACAGTATGCAACCGTCTGTGCATTCGCGCAGGGAATACGGCCCGTTTATGAGGAGGGAAACCCCCGAACCACCTCAAGCTTTTGTACGCACCGAGGGCTCCGCTGCACGCTATTCTACTCATGGTGCGCCAGCAAGGCTTCCAACTGTGATGGTGCGCGATCCAGACTGCGAGCGTTACCTCTTACTTACATGTTCCTAGATCCCGGAGCTTAGAGAGAGACTGGGAGGCCCAATGCAGGCCCCACCATGCCCCAATACCATGCACGGACACTCGCACCCCACGATAGTCCCAGACAACATGCGCCCTGGACAGGGCCAGCATCGTCATGCAGAATTGGTACGTGTGATGCGCTTGACATCGCTACTCCTGCGACATATCTGGTCCTCGTATTCACCATCATCCACAGACACAATTCGTCACAATCAGCCCGCCTATAATACACGCCCCTGTAGAAGGCCCGCGCTCTTTCGGGTCTCCGCCCCACTCCCACCAGGAAGGTATGCACGTCATCCCAACCTACGACGGCGCCCAGCACCGCAACGTGCAGATGTTCGACGACTTCCAGGAGAGTGCCCAGCGGCGCACCTACCGCGGCTTCCAGATCAGAAACTGCGACTGCTACCGCCGCCAGCCCGACGTCCTCCGCATATGCGACTACAAGGCGCAGTGGAACGGCCCGGATCTACTGAAGGTGACGACGTACTATCAGGTTCCGCACACTGCGAGCAGCAAGCAGTATGAATTGGAACTTATGTGGTACGCCGTTATGTGATCTGCTGGATGTGTATTCTATGTCTCACATCGTGTCTCCTGGCCGTTTCAGGCTAGAAGTGAGCTGAGCGGTGGATGCGTATTTTCCCTGTTGTAGGTCCTGAGTGCTTTTCTTGACTAGCATCGAACGTCGATTTTTGTTGGTGGCAAATTAGTTCGCCGGCATCTGGTAGGCGATTGTATAGCATGGATCTGGTTCGGGTGACCTTAAGTCTCTTGTTCTAATTATGCGTCGCGTGAGAAACCCATAAAACCTTGTGCGTGATACAGCAATAAAGGTCCAAGCCATGAACATTGTTGTAAATGAAGGAGGTCGTCATTTCGAGTCGATACCTCGCCGTGGCAGGATGACTCGAATCTGCAGCTGCGGGGTCTCGGCTATACCCGAGATAGCCGGATTGGTACCATGTAGTGACTTTCTACAAACCTGTCGTCTACAAGTTCGGCCTCATAGAATCTACATCCGCACTCGACTCCAAACACGCTGCTCATCTCAATATTTCGTGGGTAACAGGGATGACCCAACTTCGGTTGCAGTTCCCATAGACTCGCCTAGGCGTCATCGGCCTTGGATCTGGGTTCTGAGCGCGCGCTCCACACGCGGCCGATCTCCTAACAGCACTTCCAGTGCCACGTCGTTCAAGTTGGCAACCCTCATGGTCGTCCGACTATCGACATGATAGTCACCGCAGCTGAAGGAGAGTCTACGTCCTCAGGCTCGTCGACTTCGGCCGTCGGGGGCAATGACAAACTGTCTTTGAAGAAGGAACCGCCACTATCTAAAGATTTCGGACTCATTCCTATACCCAGAAGAGTGCGCTACGACGTTGACGTCCCTCCGGAATTTGGAATATGGTTGAGTGTGTTATTTGGAGTGACCTGCACGTTCTGTGAGTGTCGTTCTCTCCCCTGAATAGCCGTCGGATCTTCANGGCTGACGAATGGTTAATGATTAGCTGTCGCAAACTTGTACTACTGCCAACCGCTTCTAAGTAATTGTTTCCTTGTCTTATACACGAGAGGCATTTATGCGAACCTGTATCTGTCTAGTCAAGCTATCGCAGTCATTCAACGTCTCGTATAGTGAAGTATCTAGGTAAGGAGTTGAAGATGCTGACTTCAATAAAGCCACTGATTTATTTGATGCTTCAAGAATACCAACCCTACTCCAGGCCGGGTAAGCATGAAATATGTACATTCCAGCTAAGCATTCAAGCTGAAGAAAAGCGTAGATATGCTGTTGGCCTATTACTAATCTCTCCTATGGGAGACCTAGTCCGCCGGCGCCCTCTTGTCCTCATCAGTACCCTGGTGCCCACCGCATTGACCATTGGCCTTGCTGCCACTTCATCAATCGTTGCGTTCCAAACTCTCTCCTTCTTCATCGGCGTCTCCACCGTCGCCGCGCCTGTCCTCATCCCGCTCGCGGCCGACCTGGCGCCCCCCGCGCGCCGCGCCTCCGCCATGGCGATCGTACTCTCTGGCCTGCTCCTCGGCATCGTCATCGCGCGTGTCTTCGCAGGCCTCATCGCACAGTTCGCAAGCTGGCGCATCGTGTACTACGCCGCTGTCGGCATCCAGGCCGCCGTGCTCGCGACGCTGTACTTCACCGTCCCCGACTACCCCGCGAAGAACGCGGGGATGACCTACATTGGCATCTTGTGGTCGATGGCGAAGCTCGCCGTGACGGAGCCGCAGCTGATCCAGGCGTGCCTCATCCTCATCGCCTCGGACGCGTGCTTCACCAACTTCTGGGTCACCCTCACCTTCATCCTCGGGCGCGCGCCCTACCACTACTCTACGTGAGCCCACACATGCCTCCTCGCGGTACGAGCATGCCTACTCACTGCGCGCCTGTGGACATGTCTTGCGGCAGGCTGGTCATAGGGCTCTTCGGCCTCATCGGCTTGTTCGGCGTCACCATGGCGCCCTTCGTGGGCCGCCTCGTCGACCGCCTCGTCCCGTGGTACGGCGCGCTGTTTGCGACGCTCTGCCTGGCGGCGACGTGGGCGATCCAGACAGGTGCGGGGGGCGTCAGTATCGTAGCTGTCGTCATCGCGTGCCTCGGGCTGGACTTGTTCGGTCAGATGCAGCAATTGTCGCTGACGACGTCTGTCTTCGGGTGAGCCCCTGGCACCGCACGCCATTATTTCAGAGCATTTATCATACAAGTATGCTCACCTTGGCAATCGGTGGCTAGGATATCTGACGATGCGCGGTCACGGCTGAACGCACTCATGATCCTTTCGGTGGGTAACTGCAACAGATATAATTATTACCTGCGGGATGCATCTCGATTTCATTAATATAATCACGGACATCGCTCACGAATCTCAATTTGTCCCGTCTCTGCTTCCAGATATTCATCGGCCAGGTGATGGGTACCGCAGTTGGTACGAAGGTCTACCTCGATCATGGGTGGCGTGCATCCGGCGCCGTGTCGCTCGGTTGGGTGGGGTGGCAGCTCGTGATCCTGCTGCTCCGCGGGCCGTATGTCGACCGCTACACCTGGTTCGGATATAAGGGCGGCGCGGCGTGGCGGAAGGAGGACCAGGCCGATGTGGGGGAAGATGCTGCAGACGACGAGAAGAAGCAGGACGTAACGGAGCAGGCTGTGAATCCTGTATAATTAGCAATCAAAAACAGTGTTCTTCAATAGGTCGGCCAGCGAGAAGATCGTGAAATGGTACTGTCATTGCAGATAGGTACTATGGAAACAAGGAGGGTGATGCTACAGTGGGTTGGAATAATACAAAGATGAGACGTGGAATATCAACGATAGTGCGAGAGACCGCCGACGCGAGCCTCGTATTCGTAGGAGAAAGCTAGCTACAAAATATTATTCGTGAGTATGCAGAGTCCTGTGAGATGTGGTGATGAAGCAAAGAAAATGCAAAATGCAAGACGCAAAGAAAAAAGTTGAATGAGTAAGAAAGCAGAATGATTTGAGGACTAATAGAGCCAGCCGTCCAGTACGTGAGATGATTACGCTGCAAAGAAGCAGGATATAAGTGTAGAACGACCCTCATAAACAAGTATGTATCAGTGTGAAGGTCGAAGATATGAAACCAAGTAGAAAGAGAAATAGTACAACCAAAAGAGAAAACCAGCACCACGAAGCAGCTTACTGCCTCATGAAGATCTCGATCGGGATCGGCTTGCGCCTCAAGCCAGAGCTCGACGAACTATCCGCACTCGAACCACTCTTTGCGGACTCCATGGATCGCCGTGCGCGGACCTCGCGCTCCTCGTCCTTGCGGATCTCCATGGTGCGCTCCTTCTTCTCCGCGCCCTTGCTGGTGCGTGCCCTTGCGCGGCGCGAGATGCCACCGAGCCCGAAGCGCAGAATGCGCGACGATGCCGATCGAGGCTCACGGTCCGCCGCGAGGGAGGAGAGAGTCGAGGACGACCAGCGCGAGCGCAGCATCGGCTCGAAGCCCTCCGGGTCGAACTCGAACGAGTCTGGCGACGAGGAAGGGAAGTCCGCAGGGCATGCGCGCTCGGGCGGCGACGCGGGAGTGACCACAATGGAGGTCGAGCCGGTGGCCGACGGGGTCAGGCCGAACGCGGACGTGAACGGCGTCATCATGTCGATTGGGGACGTCGGCAGCGAGAGGGGCACCCCGGTGAACTCGGCTGCGCTCGACTGGGGGCGACTGCTCGTCACCGCTGCTGCGCGGCGTCTCGGGGAGGCGCGGCGGGGACAGGGGCTCGGAAGGCGAGGTCGCAGAGGGGAAGTCCCAAGAGGCGATGTCGTCGAGGATGTCCATGACATCGGCGGGGAGCGACTCGCGTGGAGGCGGGCGCGCAGGCACCTTGATCGTCAACGGCTTGCGCTGAGGAGGCGGAGGCGGCGGGTAGGTAGGGATGCGAGGGACGGAACGCTTGCGCCGAGGGAAGGTCGGGTCCAGCTGTGCGCTCGGGCCAGGAGTGCGGGGGATGTCGGGCAGAGGCTTGCTCATGCGGCTACGTCCCCGACGAGAGACACTAGAACTGTCACTGCGGCAAGGGGGCGGAGACAGTGAGTCAGGACGCGTAGGGCCGAACTTTGCGCTGGTCGGCGTGGGCATGGTGGTGGAAGAGAAGAGGGTGAACGTGTCGCTCATTTCCCGGGTATACCACTCGCCATCGTCTAAGCACTCGTCATCGGTCTTGACGATTTCCGAGTCAGACACTGCGTCGTCAGAGGCTGACGGCGCGATGGTGAACTCGAACGACTCGATGGGGCTAGCGTCGGGAGAGTGGATGGATGGCATGGATTTCGTGATGACCAGCGGCCGGATCGAGATGCGCTGCGGGACCGCAGGCTTCGCCGAGAACATGGGTGATTCGTCGTCAGATGTCGTCGGTGTACAAGGCGAGCCAGAGCTGCCGGAAGAAGTCGTGGCATTACTGGACATGGAGGGCGTGGGTGACTGAGAAGCATGACGACGGCGACGTGGGGAGGGAATAGCGATGGGAGGTCGTGAGGAGATGGGTGTGGGATCATTGTCGTTGATGGGGGAAAGGACCATCGGCGGCGGGGGAGGAATATCGATCGTCATGTCGAAACCGCTCAGGCTCACGATGCTCGCAGGACGAGATGGGCGCGGGCTGATCACGTGCGACGCGAAATGCACGGGCTCGTCGAGGGAAGGGGCGACAGGTGGGCGGGGAGCAGGTCGCGGTGACATGAGACGAAGGTCCTCGAGGTCACCAGAGGCAGAGAACTCGGCTTTGCCATAGCGGCTAATGCGCTTGTTTCTGGTGCTCGCGCCCGGCGCGAAAGGCGTGATATCCTTCCTGCGGATACTTGAAGAAGCAACACCGATGCTAGGAACCCGTCCGTGAGCTGGTGAGGGAGAAGGAGCCAAGGAGAATGCTAACGAGGGCATATCTTCGTCTTCCTCTGAGAGCTCCATGAGAGGTTGAAGGCGCCGGCCTTTAGTAGACGGCGAAGATGACTTGGCACTTGACGCAGGCGTGCGGTTGCGAATAGCTGATTGGCGTTTGAGAGATGGGAAGAATGTGTGTGTAGACATGACTTGGGAGTATGTCAGTCTCGGAAGACACAAAATGTGATGGTTGTCAGACGTACTAGAGCTCATCGTGCGTAGAAGTCGTGAGAAGATAGTCTATGGATGAAGGCGATGTGATGTTGAGAGATGTCTATGAGAAGAAGGTCAGGCTCTGGGCACAGAGGCCGAAGTATGAGAGGCAGAGGAGACGATGGGAGAATACGGCTTTCGGCCGCTGTTTTATTATATGGAGGTGCCATGAGAGTCTTTTGTTGGCAGCAGCTCATTGTCTGGGTCGAGGACAATACTCGCCACAACACCTTCCTAATCGGGAACAATCGGACTTTCAACTACCTCCTCGGATTTTGCCGGCTCCCTATTGTCCTCTCCTCTGCCATACACTCGCATCCCTCTGCCATAGCCACATGCTGCAACCCCGTCTGGACGAACAATACGCTGTCGACATACACTTACCACCGCGCCATGGCGTATGACCCGGGCGATCTCCCGTATCTGGCGCCTAGGCCGCCCCCTTGACGACAGCATGGCAGCAGGCTATTGTTCCCTATTCGCGACTTTGCCCTGTCCAAGCTCGGCTCCATATTCCGTTCAAGCCTCGCCTTGTACTTTGCACAGGCCTGGGCGCCCCTTATCTAGCGGCCCCCGCATGCGTCGCGAGAAATGCCAAACGCATACCCCGTCAACGTCACTTGTCTTTCTGCCAGTCGATCGCTGGCACATGTGGTATTCTCCCTGCAGTCTTTCGTCTCGAACTGTCAGCTCATCCGCACAGCATCTATCCGACGTACACAGGCTCTCTACCGCACAGCCCCTGAGGGCGGATTCTCCTTCTGATTTCGCTTGTCGTTAGACTGAAAGCAAGAGTTCCCAACGCTACTTGTGAAGTCATCCTCTATCATTGTCGACCTTCCATCATGCATCACACTCTCCTATTCTCACCCCTACGCGGACAACGTATGCCGTATGCCGGTACAATCTCGCGCAACGTTGCTGCTGGCTTTAGGCGCCTTTCCCCTCTTCCGTGTTGGCAACATCACCGACTACTACTACGTCCTCTCCTTTATCATCTATTCATTGTGTTATCAACTATCTTTGTATTAGCAACCAATAAGTTCTGCCTGAAATCATCATTGCCAGCCCGATCGTATATCGAGCCGATGTCCATGGATGTAGTCCTGAAAGCTTCGTGAATCTCGCTTTCCCTTCCCTCTTACGAATTCGCACGGCCTGCAATATCCCAAGTCTATGACATTGGACAGTGCCCGAAATGTCCACGCTTCATCAGCGTTGGAATTAGGTGAGCCCTTTTGTCTTGGCAACAAGAGTACTGATGCGACATCTCGTACATACGAACGTGAGGATATCATTTCATGCCAGATCGTCCCGCTGCCCACATGTTCGTGCGCAATGACATACCTATATAATATAGCAATGGCATCTCATAGGGCCGCAATTGCGCCAGGCCCCAAACCTCCCCAAACAAATTGAAATCCCATCACCCAACGAGCTTTTTTATCAGCGAAACCATCTTGATGACACATCGTACACCGTCGGCGTTAAGAGTTTCTGGAAGCCTAGAGATGTGTGTACGCGCACGCCACGGCTACTCGGCCATGAATTACTTACGAACCCTGCTGATCCCATCCCACAGGACTTTTGGTACCCTCCTCGATCCCTGGGCCAGCTCTTCCACTCGGATATAATGGCGGTCGCCAATTCCACGTTCATGGCTATACGATCGACGCGGGGTTGGGTTTGTTTGACTCTGTGGGCGACTGGACAAGCGACTACTACCAGGGAGAACATCGCAATTCTAGGTCCCTGGCCGCCCAGCTGCTGAGTAAACGAACTCGGGGCTATGGTCTATCGTCCACGTCATGGCCTTCATAACAGTGTCTGATGGTGGGTCAATCTATGAGGTCTCGTACTTTATAAGCAGCCACCCGCACCATATATTAAGGGTGCAGGAGTTCATCCTAGACCATCATCCATATCACCCACTTCCTGCGACCACATTACAGTCCATGGCTTCCCAAGAACTCACTTTGTACACGACGCCGGTCAGTATTCATCCCTGCTCGATTATCCGTCCAATGTCCTCACCAGTCCGCTCGCCACTCACAGGGCTGCCCTTTTTCTCAACGCGTGAGTACGCAATGGATCGATCATACTACTAAGACCTCTCAGATGTTGTGATCAGGCTGAGATCGTGTTCGAGGAGGCCGGTGTGCAGCCGAGGAAGTACTTCATCGACCTCCAGAACAAGCCGGAGTGGTACTTGACCAAAGTGAACCCCGCGGGCAAGGTTCGTTCTTCTCGTAATGAACAACAGCTCTGGGCCTCCCTGTGTCTGACATACGAACTCAGGTCCCTGCGATCGCATACGGCGGCCCGAAGGTCTCGCCCGAGAACCCCTCCCCCGAATCCGTCAAGCTCGCCGAATCGCTCGTCCTGCTCGAGTTCGCCGTCGACCTCTACCCCAACTCGGGCTTGTCCCCGAAGGAGCCCGTCGACCGTGCACGTGCGCGTCTCTTCATCGACCGCACCTCAACCGTCTTCACGTCCCTCTACGCGTTCATGCTGCGCGGCGGGGCCGTCGAGGCGCTTGTCGACAGTCTGAGGAACCTGCAGACGCTGCTGCCGCCTGGCGGCGGATGGGCACTCGGCTCCGATTTCACGTTTGCCGATGCTGCGGTTGCGCCATTCATCGGCCGCATCGAGGTCTACCTCCGCAATGACCTCGGGAAGTATCCCGTCGGCCAAGGCCCGAAGCTGTACAGGCAACTGTTCGAGGATGCCGAGTTTGCGCGTCTGCAGCAGTACTGGAAGGACATCTCGGCGCGTCCGAGTTTCAAGGCTACGTATGACGAAGTGAGTGTTCCGCGCAGCTCGTGTGATCCACCGCTCATTGGGGCGACGCAGGCGGTCTTGGTGGCACACGCAACGGCCCATCTGTCAAGGGATGCCAAGTAGAGTTCCTCGATGATAACGAGACGGGACTCCCGCGAGCGAGGCAGATGTACTCGTCACAGCTTCTGTAGTATTGTATATAGTTATGTGCCATATGTTTTCTGGAGAAATCTCAATCAAAGCGAGGAGGAAATACCTAGTAGGTCATCATCAGTACTGACCGCGGAACCACATCGCAGATTGCCGGTGGCTGTGTTGTTCAACCTTTGCTGGCATCAACTTGAACTTGGACGACTCTCTCGCGTCCTGCATCTACCTTCGCCTTGTACCTTCCGACGCGTAGTCAGCTATATATCTCGCAGGGAGTGGAAGTAGACGCTTGACCGAAGGAGTGGGGACGGGCATTACAGATCAGCGAGCCGTGACGCTCCTCGCGTTACTCTCGGCACTTGCCGGCACCTTGAAACTGCGAGAGGTGTCCCTTGGGTGTCCCCGCCGAACTGCTCGCTGTATATAATGCTACAAACCCTGAAACTATTCTCGCGTGTAGTGTAGATGGTCAGGAACAATTCCGTCAGACAGTTTTCCTAAAAATCAAGATCTCGTTGCTCTGTGTAAGGTTTAAGACACGAAGACTGGATTGCACAGCCAAGTCAGGGGCATTTTTCAAGGTGAATTGCTCGCCGTACATGAAGCTGCAAATCATTAAAATATTTGCACATGTAGTTTAGAGATATACTGACACTTCCTCTAATATATTTCTCGAAAAAATGAAAAACTCATTGTTCTGCATAAGTCTCGACGCAGGAATACTGGGCGAGCAGGGGACACTCCTCCAGACCGGAATTGCTATTTATGGAAGGAAGGCGCACAAATTTCCATTACGTAAGCGTCACGGCTCGCTGATCTCTAATGCCCGTCCCCAGAAGGAGAGCCTCCCGCAAAACGCTGAGCCTCGGCGACGTGTCATCTGTGTACATCACTATCCCCCCGGTGATGGGCGGGTTGTGCTCAGATCGGCGGGGGAAATCGCAGAGGAACACCGTTGTCTCCCTCCTTCGACGATACGATTTAGGGTGTGTCCACACGCTTGCCACTGCACATTCTTGTCATGTATACGACTACCCTAGTGCGATCGTGCCCCGCCTGTGAGGTAACGGCGGCGCATGTACGGTAATTCTAGGGATGTTGAATACATGACACTGTGTCGCATGTGTGCTCCAGCACATCCATTCAAATTTTTTCCACTCGGGCACGAGTCCGCCCATGCACCAGCGACCCTATTTTTCAACCACGCGCATACCCACGCACACACGTCCTGTCCACGACCACCACATCGACCCGCTCGACGGCGGAGGCAGTTCCCCGCCGCGTCTCCTGGGCAATCGAGGACGCCATCCGCGCTGAACAGCATGCGATCAAGAGAGTCGTCTGCGTCCTGTTCCTCGGCCAGAGCGAGTTCGGTGCTTCTCTTTTCCTCCCTGCACACAGTCCTCTGTCATGGTTCACAGCTTGCTTGACCGACACTCAGACCCCCCACACCAGAGTTCCAGTGCCTGTACACGCCCTCCGCGTTCCTCCCCGAGCTCGCCGTCCGCTGGCGTGCCATCAATTTCGTCCGCTCCATTCGTCCTCGCCATGCGCAACACGCCCGTCGGGCCCAGTGGCCCGGCGCGCGCGCACTCGCCGGCACCCTCGCGTTCGTGGGACGGAGACGACATTGATGTGCCAGAGGACATCGCGGACACCGCGTACCTTTCCGACCCCGCGTCCTCCGTGCGCCCCTCGTTCTTACCATCCGCGCTGACCTACTTAGTGCTCAAACTAAAGCCGAGACACCTGCGCCTCCCATCGCCGAGAGCGCAGGCAGAGGACCCAGCCAACTCCGAGCGACGCTACTCGAGCTGTTATCATCCCATGAATATATATTAGTCAAATTCTGGACTTCTGAAGTATGAGAGCTGTCCCTGAGTTCTCGAGCCGCCTCGAGCTTTACCTTCGTAATGGTATCGGGAGATACGACACCGCCGAGGGCGAGAGGGTGTACATGCTGCTCTTTGAGAGTGCGAGTTTGCGCGGCTGCAGCAGTTGTGGAGAGATCTCGCGGCGCGGCGGAGCTTCTTGAAAGCTACGTTTGACGAGGTGAGTACTAAATCTACTACGCCTCTCAAACCGGAATGGGTAAAGCTCAATGACGTGGTGTAGGCGTTTCTGGCGGATTATGCAAGGGCACATATAGCAGCTCTACCAGCTATGGTGCCTGGGAATAATTCGAAGTAGGGTCTCTACGTGAAATGCTGTAATTTCGCGCAGCTCGTCTCTTGTGAAGTACATTCTTGATACATTGATCGTAGATGTGAGTCCCGTTCTCTTCGGGACCATGGATTTTTTCACAAAGGGGGTGAAGGCCGCCGCAGGTTGGCCGTTGGCTGAAAATGCTCATAAAATTCGTTCTTGAAGACTCGTATCAATGGCACTATCTAGTATATCTAAAGCAACGTGAGGATAGCACTACGTAGTCCATCCACCGGGCAGTCTGAAAAGCGACAGGTGGAACAACTAGGTTCTTCACCCTAGCCAAGCGCCAAGTCATGTCATCGTACACGAGCGCCCATATCGGTGACCATCTCCATGACTCATCTGTGCACTGTCGGCGTTAGGAGTTTTGGACGTCCTGAAAGGTGCGCACGTACCCAGCGGCTGTTCGGTGAAGCTTACGGAGTCACCATTATATTACCAGTGCAGGGTGTTTGGTCACCATGCACAATCCCTTGGGTGGTTAAGTTTTCCATCTGGATTTATTAGCGATCATTCGAAGACATAGCCAATTCCACGTTCACGGCCACATCGTGGACGCGGGGTTTACAGAACGAATGCTCGTCAGGACGAGCGTCGGAATTCCGAGCTATTTGATGAGTAACCCAGCTCGAAGCTATAGTCAGCATGGCACGAGTGACGGTATGACGGTAGGTTTATGTCTTAAGTATCGTTTTATAAGCCAGGTTGCTCACACTATATAAGGGTGCAAGATGGCATCCTAGCTCTTCATTGAGTCCCTGCATCATAACGATTCATGGCCACCCAAGAGCTTACTTTCTACACCGCAAGGGTTGGTTCTCAGGTTTTCTAGCTCTCCCGTTCACCGTCCTAATAACCCTGATCTGCATCGCAGGGCAGCCCTTTCTCCGAACGTGTGAGTCCATGTAACTCACAACCAGCAGATTGTCTCATAATTTGTGACTAGGTTGAGATCGCGTTTGAGGAGGCCGGCGTGCGCCCGACCAAGCACTTCATCGACCTGCGCAACAAGCCGGATTGGTTCGTGTCGAAAGTGAATCCCGTGGGCGAGGTGCGTTTTGCCGGCGCTCTCACACCCGTTTCTTCAAACTCACGCCGGGCATATTTCCCCGGATCAGATACCTGCCATCGCATATGGCGGCCCAAAAGTCGCGCCGGAGAACCCCTCCCCTGACTCTGTCAAGCTCGCCGAATCGCTCGTCCTTCTCGAGTTCGTCTCCGAGCTTTACCCCAACGCGAACCTGCACCCGAAGGACCCCGTCGACCGCGCCCGCGCCCGCTTCTTTATCGACGCCTCCACCAAAGTCTCCCCATTCTACGCATTCATTCTCCAAGGCACCAGCTCCGACGGGTTTGTCAAGGCCCTGCGGAACCTGCAGGCGCTGCTTCCGCCTGGCGGCGGATGGGCAATCGGCCCTCAGTTCTCGATTGCGGATGCAGCGTTCGCGCCGTTCCTCAGCCGCCTAGAGCTCTACCTTCGTAATGATATCGGGAGGTACGATCCTGCCGAGGGCGAGAGGGTGTACAAGCTGCTCTTTGAGAGCGCTGAGTTTGCACGACTGCAGCAGTACTGGAGGGATATCGCGGCGCGGCCGAGCTTCAAGGCTACATTTGACGAGGTGAGTGCCAGATCTGCTGCGCGTCTCAAGCTGGATGGGCAATGCTTAATGACGTGTAGGCTTTTTTGCTGGATTATGCAAGGGCACATATAACAAGAAAGGCGCCTGAGAATAACTCGACGTAGGGTCTCTAGATGAGTTATCGCGCTCCTTTATCGGGGCGCTTGTGAAGCAGGATATGCAAGGATTCTTCTTGAAGTATATCTATGGCGGTCTTAGCTTGTAGCCTGAGCAGTTGTCTCGCGAAACATCGTATTATTTATCGTCTGTTCTCTGGATAGCAGAAATATAATTTTTTGTACAGGAAAAAGCCAGCCGGTCGAGACGAACTCTTGACTGAGAGACAGAATTAGGTTCGAAACTATCAAATACGGGAAATTAGCAGTGCGCAACCGACCAGCAATGATGTCACAGAGAGAACATCCAGTCACGGAGTTACCACCAGTTGCGTGCAAAGAGAACCAGATTCGAGAGCGAGCAGAAATTAAACAGGTATCATTTGGATTCCTTGACATACGTGCGATGGGGATATGCGAAGACGTTCGCATGAAGCAGACCGAGACAGGCCTGAGAAGATCGTGCAAAGTTTCAGGACGAAGGAGAGGAGCGAGAGCTTGGCAGAGCAAATGGGGGATTATTTTGGATGAAGGCTGCGTCTGGCCGCCAACGTGAATCGAATAAGTTCTCAGAGCAAAATTTAGAAGGATAGAAACCTTACGCAACGTAGCATCTCAGCCACTGGATTCGACGGACAGTATGTTGGAAGGATCACTCCGACAACACGCCTCAAGATAATGGAAAGACAAATGAAGGTAAGCGTCATGTGGGGGTTCATGGTCCGAGTCGGTGAACACTCACATAAAGTACACGGTGGGGTGTTCTCGGGACCTACAAGACATCTGTGCGGGCTTGGTCGGCCTGGGCAGGACGGCTCGGATATACAGCAAGAAATTTTGAGAGGTACTCGGCTACGACAGGCCCGCCAAGGTAGCGGCCCAGCGCGACAAGCGTCTTAGCGGTGTTTTCCACGGGCAGATTGGGATAGTCGGAAAGGTAGCCCAGAACGCCAGAAAATGCTTTAGAGCGATGAAAATGGACATTATCGCTATCCCAAGTAGGGTCGAGGAGGACGGCGGGACCGAGCTTTCTCCCTGTCAGGAATTAAGAAACATGCATGACGACGATAGGGCCTACCTGAAGATACAACAAGGTGAGATGGGCACGAGAGCGACCCCCGTGAGTGCGTAGCCTGACGAAGGTCTTGGTAGCTTCCTCGAACTTGGGATCCCTGGTGCGCGCTTCGCCATCCAGAAGAGCGAGATAGGCCCAATCTGGCTGGTTCTTCAGCCATTCCTGAAATTGGCGAGCAATAAGGGTGTTGCGCCAAGCCCTGCCGCCTTTGCCTCTGCTGCGTTCATCGTATCCGCGGTGATAGAGCAAGGCCTCGACTTTGCCCACGAGGTCGAGCAGCCAGCGGCAACCGGTTGGGTCGCGCATCAGGAACTGTTGCGGTAGGTATAGGGGAAAATCGAAGATTGTAAAAAAATGTACGGTGTGTCTAGTGACAAGGCGGTCCTCTACGCTCGCATTTACCAGCTCGAGCGACTGTCCGCAGAGCCGCCAGAGATCGCTGCGTGCAGCTGCATCTGAGCTGTCATGAAAAGTACCCTGACAGAGGGTCAATGTATGTATATTTCAGGATAAAATGCATTCTTACCCAATCTAAATTTGTTTCTGGCGGTTCAAACCCGCGATATGAGCGCGCCAGCGCCGCTTGGTCTTCAAACACGGCAAACTTGACGCCGTTGGGTGGTTTATCGAGTAGAAGACGAACAAGATCCATGGGCTTCACTGGTGGATTTTCCGCCTCCAACAATATGGCGGTACCACGTCGGAGAACTTCGGTGTGTTTCTGTGCTGCCTCTATCTTGGCCGGATCGATCTGCGAAGGAGGCAAAAGCGCCATTTCGTTTTCTTCCCCGAGTCTGGGGCCTTCCGTCTGCATTTGATTTGGGAATTGATGGGGTACTTCTCCGTCTTCAGATTCTTCCTCCTCCTCCTTTTGAGCGAACTCTTGTTCCCGATCTTTGTCCTCGAACGAATGTTCATCAACAGAGTGGGTTCTGAAATAATGACGACAGGCGTTGTATAAAAGCGCAGCATGTTTGTCACTCCATTGCGGAGCAGAGTCCATGACCTGGAGAACCATGTTGTGTAAGGAGAAGGACATGGTGGGGAGGAGTAACGTTGCAAGAGCGACGGTCTTCAAGCTCCATGGGTGAAGTGACATCTAGTGACGTCACTGCGCGGTGACGCGTACGCGTCCATGTCACGGTGTGATTGCGACGATATAGTAACTTGCAAAGCCAGCAAGCCTTCCAAGTAACGCACTCAAACCCAGCTTCATGTCGGAATCAAATGTGCAAGTATTGTGGCCAGACAAACAGAAGAGTGGAGCAGTTGAGGATTCAAATGTTCTCAGCTGCGGACTTGCGATCACTGCCGCGGGGCACGAATCTAGAGTGACTGGCGCCGTGCCTCGGGTGCATCAAAGGCTCAACGACGAGGGACTGAATGACAAAGGACATCCAAATTTCCGAAGAACGTTCTGTCCATAAAACGAAGTGACTGATGTGTGCGGCTTACTTCATCTGTCCAATGAGACCCCGAAGCAATATTTCATAGAGTACAACCAGGAAGGAGCACTTCCTGTAGCAGGTAACTCGATCCCTAGGCCGGAGTATCCGCAACCCTGTATACGAGCTTTGATCCCGAAACCTGGTGGCACAAATAGTGATTTGGTGTTGGTTTGGCCATCGGTAGTGATGTCGACGATGCCACGCACCTTTCCAGCTTTCATAAAATCGAGACCGTCCTGTATGCCACTTAATCCTCCGGGGTGTACAGTGACAGGATTAGGCTTAAATCGACCCTCCTCTAGCCAACCCGCCGCATTTTCGAAGAAATCGATCGCAAGGTCGAAGTCGGTCCTGTTACGCTGTTACCCGACCGGTCACCGAAATTATAATATAAGTAACGTTCATGACCCGTGACACGAAAGGACCAAACATACCGGACGATACACCCCACCAATATTGAGATCGTCATTCAAGAGTGCTGAGGGAACACCATGATAATAATCCACACTCTGGTTGAGATTGTTCAGATCGAGTTGATTAGCGAGTGCGACTTTCCGTGGGCCGCCCTTCCTGAGAGTTTTGGAAGCCAGCTCTGCGCTGTTTCCCTCGCATATGGCATCAAATACGTAGTCGACCCCGCCCCAACCGGACGCCGCGACGATCTGCTCGAGGACGTCAGGGGCGCGGTAGTCAATTGCAACGGCTGCACCCAGACTCTTGACAAAGGCGTGATTCTTGGGCGAAGCGGTCGTGATGACTTTGTAGCCTGCAATGTGTGCCAGCTGGATTGCGAACTGACCGACGGAGGCTACATCGGTTTGTCAGCGAGCGTACAGCGTACGGTCAGGGGACGTGCACATACAAGAGCCGCCCCAGATGAGGAACGCCCTCCCACCAAGCGGCGCACGTTTCGGGATGCCGGAAATGATATTGAGTAGATGCAGAGCCGTCAATGACGCGAGTGGGATCGTGGATGCTTCTTCGTCCGTGATGCTGTCTGGGATACGCAGGAGCGGCTTCACAGCTGCGAGAGTGTACTCGCAGAACGCGTTCTGCACTGTCTTGACCGAGTTCACGGGAATGTGGCAACCGGCAATCTGAACGCGATCGTCAACCCCTCAATGGTGTATCCAGAATCGGAGAAAACTCACCCGATCTCCAATCTTGTTGTCGGTGACGCCTTCACCGAGGGCTACGATACGGCCAGCGAAGTCCCACCCCATACCCTGTCCTGCGGACAACATGCCATAATCAATCACTTTCCCTGTGACGCGGACTATATCAGGTACTGCGATTGTACTAGAAAATAGAGAAAATGCACAATCGGCAGGATTCTGCGCGACGGCGGCATTCTTGATAAGAACTTGACCGGGTCCTGGTTTGTCGAGTGGGATAGTCTCCAGTGCGACGGTCTTGGAATCCGCTTGGAAGGTAAGGACGCGCTGGGTGGAAGGTAAAGCAGAAGGCATTATGGCTTAGAGTCGTTTGTTCGCGAAAAGAGAGATAACTTTGGGTGTTGAGCAGTCGTCGATGTTCGAGGATTTTATACCCTTTGACATGTTCCTGAATACCGAGCATCTAGCTGTGTTATTCAGCTGCAGGATGCTCCTAGTTCATGCGGCGTTAAGAGTCGTCAATACTTGTAACGCCGACACGTCATACCGGACGACGGACGTTGCTTACTGAGCGGCTGGGCATGCCCTTCCTGGCTAATAGGATGCAGAGTATTGCAGGAACAGGGATCGTCTGTCTGCGGTCATCGCGACGCATCGCTGCAGGAGGAGGAAGCAGCATGCGTGGTAGTACATAAATTCGGGTGACGTAGACCTCGAAAAGGGAATCCGGAAGCTGCCGGGGGCGCAAGTTGTTCCTCATGGCGCATGAGAAACAACTTTCTAGCGTTTCCATCTTCCTATCGCCATTGATTTATGTTATCCTCAGTCGATGAAGCCTGCATGGCATTGAAATGGGTCAATAAAAGACTAAAATTTAGGCGCTACCAGGGTTCGAACCTGGGTTCCGGGAAGACAAGACCATACTTCAAAATCCCGAGTGATAACCACTACACTATAGTGCCTTACAGTACATTATTCTCTCATAGATCCAGATCATGTACAGTATCAGTGTGAAAGGAAGGACTTACTTTTACGATATTCATCAAACTAATCTTGTTGCCCAAGAGCAGCAGCGACGAAAAGCAGGATGTGTTGAGGGGTTTGCTGCGATCAGATGAAATGCAAGAAACAATGTTCTGCAACAACCTCGATGTCGACTGCGGAGCTAGGCTACACGAGGCGCCCCGGCTGCGGTGCTGCGGAAGAGGCTAAGCTTAAGCTGTCGAGTTGGCCATGACCAGTACTGGGAGAGGAAATTCTGGAAGATCAGATATTAAAAGGGTCATGCGTGAACAGGAGTAACGTTCGAGGTACGAAGGCTTCGAGCAGGATCGCAGCTGTACGCATCATGGTCCGGGGGTAGGAGAAAAAACAAAGTCAGCGAACACCAGAGAAAAGGAGAGAACATCGGGGACGAATGGGTGGCTGAGTCAATAAATTGCCGAAATGGGGATGCAAGGGTGGCTGAGGCGGCTGATCCATCAGCGACAACAAGCGGCAACAAGAGGTCGGCAGTGCCACGCACCGCAACTCCTCTTCACTTCCATTGCCTCCGCAACAATCTCGTCTTGTCTCCCGTCCGACTGCAATATGCTGGTCGACAACCCGCTGCAGCCGTCTCTTTTTACTCTCAACAACCCAGACATGTCCGAGTTTTTCAACATAGATCTCATGCTTGGCTCCAGTTCACAGCAGCAGGCAGCCTCGTCCTCCCGCTCTTCCTCTCACTCTCCTCATAGTGCTTTCTCCTCCCTTCCATCCCCTCCAACTTCTTTCAACCCTAACATTGCCATTAACGACAACCAGGCCACCGACTTCTTCAACTTTTACCTCGAGGACGAGTATGCAAAGGTCGACCCACTCGCTCCGCCTCCGATGGCGACAAGCGCCGCCCCGTTCGATTTTCTTGGTGCATTCGCCCCGAGCGGCAGCAGTCCCGAATCCGGTAACGGGAGTGCCGATCAGTCGCCACCCTTCTCCATCGATCCTCAACTCGTGGGCACGCCTGCCACTTCCAAGGCTCTCAGCGATATCGATGAGCACGAGGAGGCAGAGATGAAACATGAGGACGACCATGAGGACGACGAGGACGACGAGTCGTTCCTTTCCATCGCTCCCGTCAAGGTTGGCGGCAAAGGCAAGGGTCGTCGCGGAACTGTCCAGTCTGGCGGCATCACAAAGAAGGCAGCGCCCGTCGTCAGCGCCGTCGTTCGCGTGAGGGACGACGACAAAGACGACGACTGGCGGCCGTCTCCCGAGGAGTACAAGAAGATGTCGAGCAAGGAGAAGAGGCAGCTTAGGAATAAGATCAGTGCACGGAATTTCCGTGTCCGACGCAAGGGTTAGTTTCTTTCACTTTCGTCCTCTTGCGCACACCCTATAGAATGTTGATTCTTACCATGTCCGTCGCTTGCAGAATACATCTCGACTTTGGAAGGCGATATCGCCGAGCGGGACCGTCTCATCGACGCCATTCGCACCGAGCTGGGCTCAACCAAGTCTGAGAACACCGCGCTGCGCAACGAGATCTCTTCGCTCAAGAAGGCGCTCCTCGCCGGCGCGGCCGGGCCGAGTCCCCGGTGCTCCCGCCGCCTGGGCCGCTCCCTGTCCCCGCCGCACGGCCGGCCTCGACGAAACCGGCGCTGCTCACACCAAATATGCACAAGGACCTGCCGACTTCGCCGCGGATGGGCAACGGCAAGGCCTTTTGGGGTGGAAGCGCCGCATTCGGCGGCATTACGCCCGTGCACACGACCCTCATCCCAGAGTCGTTCGCCCAGCCCCTCGTGGGCAAGCCTGTTACTCCCAGGAACTCCTCGCTCCAGGAGAACATCAATCCCTCGCTCAATGGCAACAACACGACTGGCCTTGCGGCAGCGGCGTTCGGCAGCGGCCCCGGAAAGGCGGGCAAGCCCTCGCCGGCTGCGTTCGACATGTTCGCGGACTCGAACCCGTTCACGATGAAAATGCTCGATGCGTATGTCCATTTTTTTCACTGTGGAAATGTAGTGGCTGACCGAATTCTTAGGTATCGTATGCAGCTTTGGACTCGTATGGCTGCCCAGCAGCAACAACAGAACCAGCACGCTGCTTCGCAAACCCCGGCGCCTCACAAACCAATCACTGGCTTGGCCTCGAACTTGCGCCCGCACTACTTCACCAGCGCTTCGCCATCCAAGGCCATGCTCCAGCCCTCGAGCTCAAATTCGCCTCTTTCTGCGTTGCTCGCGGGCAAGCATTATCCCACCCCGCCGACATCGCCCAAGCTCACACCTGCAGCGGCGCCGAAACGCGATTCGAATGCGACGAATGCGGAGCACGCGATGATCGCTGCTATGGCGTCACAGACGCTCTTCCAGCGGCTTGGTTCTGCTTTCTGGGACGCCTTCTCGGGCTCATCGCCGGCCGCAGCTACTGCATCTGGTTCGGGCTCACCCCGTACCCAGTGGGACGCAGACAAGGTGCGCCGCGTGCTCGAAGGCAAGGCCGTCGTACGTGTCGTCGATATCGAGGAGCCTCGCGCCCCTGCTGCTGCTCCGCCGTCCATCAGGAAGATGCAGAGCACACCGCAAATGCAGACCCCGAGGGACAAGCACTGCGATTGTTTCACGAAGACTTTGGAGGAGAGCATGCGCGCTCTGAGTTTGGGGAAGAAGCAGGCGTAGACGTGTGGTCTTTGGGGAATTTGTGGGACGTGACTCGTGTTTGGTTGTGTAGGATTGCGGGTTCGGTGGACCAGAGCAGGGCAGGGCCAAGTCCTTCATTATCCTTTCCTTTTTATTTCTGATGCGACAGCATCTTGCCGGCGCGTCTTGACGCTGCGCGACCACATTCATTTTTGGAAGCACCTCCAGATTTT